>CCAG010019541.1:0-117001 GCA_001077435.1 Glossina morsitans morsitans | reverse complement strand
ATTTTGCTGACATAATGTCACACTAGAAAAATGGGTATATGAGAGTTTTGCCTTATAACATACCAGTGTACATACACACATACATACCAATGTACATGTACATATATATATATGTATATGGCTATGTAAGTTGTGTGTGAATATCTCGCGTTAGATCCTGATTCAGTTTAACTATGCCATTTACACTCCCCGTTGGCTGCTGCGGCTCCCATCGTTAAATTGTAAAATCGAGTCTTCGTATTTATATTCTTTTATATTTTATTACCTCTTTGTATTGTTTTTTCTAACTAAACATATGCAAGAAAATATATATATATATATATTTTTGGATCAAGCAACCACAAGCCATAAAAAATGGGCGATTTAATACCGGATTAAAAGAAGTCTGTTCAAAGCTTTGATCATGCCCACAGCAGTTAGCAAAGAAACATGTCAAACTCAAACCCTGTTAATGCAATTAATTTTTATAATGCTCTTTAGTGTTATTTCACCTTCAACCTACAGACACATTCACACATTTATTAAAAATATTCATTGTCATGTTTTTTGTAAAATAATTATTCCCTCCCCCCGTTCCCTGTGTAAGTTTTTAATCGTCATCTAATAATTACTTTGGCCGCAAATCGCCCATTTTTTATTGCTTGTGGTTGCTTGATCCAAAAATATATATATATATATATTTTCTTGCATATGTTTAGCTAGAAAAAACAATACAAAGAGGTAATAAAATATAAAAGAATATAAATACGAAGACTCGATTTTACAATTTAACGATGGGAGCCGCAGCAGCCAACGGGGAGTGTAAATGGCATAGTTAAACTGAATCAGGATCTAACGCGAGATATTCACACACAACTTACATAGACATATACATATATATATATATATGTGGGTGTGTGTGTGTACATTGGTATGTTATAAGGCAAAACTCTCATATACCCATTTTTCTAGTGTGACATTATGTCAGCAAAATGTCCAATTAGTAGCCTTTGAAAAAAAACACCAAAACCAAGTAAATGAATAAAAAGAGAGAAAAAAAACATCCACGATTTTAACATATATATACAACAATACAAGCTTGCAGGAGCCAAAAGCGTGTTCCTTCCTATTAAAGATTTTAAGCTCTAGAATTAATTACCGTGACGTTATATTGGAGGCATACGTTTGTTGCCAAGCACCAAAAGAGACCAGAAACAGAAAAATCTACTCAGAATTTCGTTTTACTTATCGACTTATCGACGACACTCGAATATAATGAATTTGTTTAAAGCGTTTCGCGAATTTCGTATTTGTAGCACTAATCTTGCACTTGCTTTATACAAGAAAATATTCATTTGATTTTGAAAGCCCTGCAACGCAATTAACTCTGCCTGTTCTTATGCCAATAGTAGAACTTGTATAGGACACTCTTCCCCTTTCTTCCCCTTTTATGTCACTTACTTTGATCTTCACATTTTCATATTAAGTTTTTTAGATAACTAAAATTGTTAACAAAACGATTATTATTTTTTTACAATTTGTTCATGAACTTTCGAGTATAAAAATTATAATTATTCTAAATATATTCAAAAAAAAAAAAAAAAAAAAATAAAATAAAAAAAAAATATTTAATTGCTTTTCGCTTCGCATTTAAGTATAGAATTTATTACAAAGTTTATGAAATATTTGACTGTAGTGTAGTGTGGTATGGTTACAGCCGTTGAATAGTTGTTCGGCAAGAAATAAAGTAAAAAGGAAAAAAGTAGTTCTGAATGTCTTTAATAATATTGAAGTTAGTTGGCACTTGAATTAATTTTTGTTCTTGTTAAGAAACGTATAGAAAAAGGCAAAGAAAAACAAAAATTTTTTTTTTTTTTTTTTAAGAAAAATGCTTAACTGTTTCGGAAACTTAATGTGTTGTAAAGCTCTTTTAGGGAATTACTTGTAAGCGGGTATTTGTTTAGTTTCCTCTTTAGTTTAACTTAGATGCGGTTCCTGCCGCTTATGCGTTTTCCTTGACGAGAATTCCCAATTTTTACCATTCTGTAGTTTGACTCTCGTTGCCCGAGCGAAAAATTGTGCGTCTCGTTTCCACATATTCGCTTTGTGTTTGCGCAACAATGCGACCAGCTCGCGGCGGCGGTGGTGGTGCTGGCAACCGTTGGTACGCAATCTAAAATTATTATTATTTATATGTATCATAAAAATATTTATTCCAGCATTTTTTTTTTTTTTTTATCAATCAAAAAAAAAAACAACAAACAAACATACCAATCTTTGTGATCTTCTTGATTTGGGAGTTGCTTCGGGTGAAGAAAGCTCTTCGGGTGCAACCCAATGTTCAGTAAATTCACTGTTAGAGCGCGCCAAAGATGGATGACTAACGGATCGATGAAAAGAAGGTCTCTCGGATAAATCATCGTCATCGTATTGCATAGGATAGAAAGAGCTTGCATTTGACATATTGTCGAGGCGTCCGAAATCTACTGTTACCTCTGAGACTGAACGGAAATCGTTTTGATCGGTGTGATACGATGTACGAGACGATCTACGTGAACGTTGTGCATTGAAAGTCGTTGGATGCATCAGTATTGAGGGGTCGTTACGTATGGTGCGCACACTCGAGCCCCCATCGCTATCGTACTCGTAGAGTGTTGGTAAAGAGCTGCGTCGTGAACGTGTATCCCATGGTTGAGTTTTCTTGCCTCGCTTCGGAGCCCGTAAATCTACGTCACCTTCATCATCGGAAGGAGGTGCCAGTATTCGTATAATTACATCCCAAGTTTGAGGTTCGAAAATTCTTTCATATCTAGTATCCGAGCGTATACGTTCAAAATCTTCTCGTACCACAGCCTCTGTTAACATGGTGCGCAATGAGGATTCCGTGGTAATAATTTCCTTCCATTTAGCTTTGTCGTCATAGCTTATAAATCGCGTCAAGGGATGTACGCTTGAATGCACAGAGCTGGTATCATCAGCTTCAGACATTTCTGGCTCTTCTAAAACTCGTATCAATACATCCCAATTTGGTACCGTTTTGTCCTCGGGCGGCATCTCAATAGGTTTCATATTAACGACCAGCTCAGGGCTAGTCAATTTTTGCTTGTTGTCATAAATTTGTGGTAGTGGTTCCGTAGGCTTTACAGGAGGTAATGTTAATTCGGATCTTTCCATCTTCGGAGTCATGGTCATTCCCGATGCACTAGATATATCAGAGAAGTTCTCCCACATCTGCTGTTCACGTTCAGATGGATAATTTCGTATTTTAACGTCCCAAGTTGGATCTGGTACAGGTGGAGGCAGTGGCTTGGCCTTTGGCTTATATTCCGTAATTTTACGTTTGTGACTCTCAATATCTTCTATGGTCTTCTTTTCAGTTATGGTGCGCAAATAAACATCGTTTACCGTGTGCGAGGTAATTTGCGGCTTCTTCACGACAATTGGTGGCTCGGGCGGCAAATATTCAGTTTCCATAAAGTGTGAAGTATCCACCATTTCTGCTACCGAATGTATATCGGGTGCTTCGGAGGTCATGTCGGTGACTTCGCTACGAGCTGGCCCATCAGTGTAATCAGACCACGTTTCAGGACGACCGTCAACAACCTCATGATGCGTACGCGTATAAACAGAGAACACAGGTTGCGGTGGTTGGGCAGGTATTGTAATCTCAGAATGTTGAGGAACTGGATGCAAGTCCGGAGTATAGGTAAATTGAGTTTGCAAGGCTTCTTCTTGACCTGGCAGTGATTCCATTGTTATTATACTTTCTCGATCTTCGTGAGACTCCATTATTGTAGAGAGATTGTTACGTTCAGGCCTGAGAGTGGCTACGCTCTCTGTATCTGATGTTTGTGGCGATGGCGGTGGAGGAGGTGATTTTTTTACACGAACTTGAACATCAAATTTCGGTGAAGGGGACTCCTTCACAGCAATTGGCAAACGGGGCACGGATGAGCTTACAGCATTAGCTGCTTGCATTTCTTGAGTATGACCATAATGATCGCTATAGATGCTAGAAGTCTCTTGAACAAATGCACGATTCTCAAAACTGCCTGCTGAACTGAAAGGCAGGGATCTGAAATATAGGTAAATTTTATAAATTATTAACAATGAGGATAGAAGAAGCTGTCCTACCTGGTATCGATTTCTTCAATTTCTGAATGAGATTCGCTAGGATAATCGGAGGGTATAAGAGCACCCTCGCTGCCCGATGAGCTGTGAACGGCCGCCAAAGCAGCATGAGCTCGAGGTATTTTTACACCTTCAAACTCGGGAGGTATACCCATGCTGCTGCCACTGAGCTTAGTGATTTCTGAACCGCTTCCCATTGACATGGGAAGACGACGTACAACTGGGATAGGACGACTACGCAAACAATAATAAGAAACGGCCAAACCAAGTAATAACAAAGTCAAAAACATGATAGCACAAATAATCATTAAAATCTGTATGCCTTTCAAAGGCGGTTGAACGACGGTACCTGCCGCTATAGGATTTAAGCTACAATATGCGAAATAAAATTA
Organism: Glossina morsitans morsitans; assembly: GCA_001077435.1. Lineage (NCBI taxonomy): Eukaryota > Metazoa > Arthropoda > Insecta > Diptera > Glossinidae > Glossina > Glossina morsitans. The sequence goes on along the minus strand of CCAG010019541.1, from coordinate 112,499 downwards.
GAAATCGTCTAAATAAATAATAGGAGAGCAACTTACATGGGCGCTGGCAAGGCGGGTGGCAATGATGGTATTGGCGGTGGATAACGGCATACTATGGTAATGATTTCGTCACCATCCATTTCTAAATTCGCATGAAAACGCACGATTATATTGTTAGTGAACACCCGAGTCGGATTCTAAAGTTTTTCACGCGTTAAGTACAAGATTTAAAATTATTTCGAATGCAAAAAATGCATACCTGTATAGTACCACACCCCTTTAATGGTAGTTCCAACCGATAACTGAGCGCGCCTTTCCCGTTTACACGACAAGCGCTGCTACGATCATAATCTGCTTGTACAATACCATGAAATGGTTCATTAAATTTCATGTCGACCTTGATATTAATGAAATTTTGTTAAAGTTCGCAGAGAAGAGAAATAAAATGTCATACTACTTACTTGCATTGAACCGGCAGCACAGTTGAGAGCAGCTTTAGTGCGATTCAAAAATATCAAAGGACTTATGTCATCCAATTTAGTAACCTGAGGAAATGATAAGTCACTTACTAACGGAGCTGAATTCATTTAAGATCACTCATTAAAACTATCATGCACACGGTTTTGAACTTTGAACGCATTGTCAACTCCAAAATTCTATATGTTATAAAAACATAAATATTTTTCTATAATGTGCTTGCTTTGACAACTGGACTGCATTATGAACATCAAGAAAGTATCTGAGTATTTTGACAGCATTTGTGTGGATGCCGTCGGCTTAAAAAAGGGAAGAAAGTCAACCAGGGTTTTATTGGGACATGCAAGATCCCGTTAAGCTACCCTTTGTGGGAAGCTGATTCGGAAACCGATGCAAAACGCATGTCTGACCGCCCATTCGTTCTATGTATATTTCCTTTACCTCGCAGTGTTTTCTTCTATAAGTAGTAAATATTCACTAATTATCATAACTAAATATTACACTTGGGTCAATTGTTTGCAAGCAAGAATCAAAAATTATATGAACGTGAGGTCGCCAACCTTTCACAAAGATTTCTACTCAATATCTATAACATTCCCGGTCATTGGAAACAAATTAGGATCAACTAGTAAAAACTCTTGTAGGCAGACATTTGATACGTGTTTTATGAACAACTACAGTGCTTAGAAGAACATAGCATAGTAGAACAAAACCATCATGCCGCAGCTCGGGGACAATAATGGGAAAACTGCATGAATTGCCGTTCAAATCACTGCTTCACGCAACGCGTTGTTCACATTTGGTCCCAGCGATAACTATCTGTTTTCAAATTTTGAAAAAAATGCTTCAAGGAATTAAGTGATGAGATCAAATAAGAAAGCCATGTTCTTATCGTTCCTGTTCCAGGGAATTATTGATTGATGTATCGTAAATATAGGCATATTTGTAGAATTCAATATTGAAGTGATTCGCCTGAGTGGCCGAGCAGGCAAAGAATCTCGATTAACAACCCAATGGTCGTGGTTTCAAATCTCAAGTGCACTAGAGTTTCCAATTAAGCCGACAACCTTAGATACTAGTGCTTTACCACTTTAGTCCTAGAATGTATGTATTTTTCTGGCTAAATTGTTTATATTAAAAGCAATAATAATAACAATAATATCATTGAACTGGGAAATTGATTATTTTTATCCTCCTCCATGATCTGCTGTACGTTTGTAAATTTCACATTTTTAGAAGACTCGGTAGAAATCTACTGCGTTTGTATACCTATGGATTGCTATATATATTGCTTGCACATGTTGCTGCATCGACGTTTTAATGCCGATTGATGTTCGAAAAATGTATGCTCGAGTTAACCGTACAAATAGTTTGTTGGTCAGAGCAACTGAGATCGCACAAGTTTATGCCCGCAAAGATATGCTCTTTTATTATATATGATTTTATATCCAACACAATCTCTTAAATTGCTTTTCTTCAGCCGATATGAGTTAATGTACTTCCTCCTTTATTTCTCTTCAATTCGAACAATTTTCAACACATATCGATACATATAAGTATGAATCTTAGTTACCAAGATTGTTGTTGCTTTCTCCAACTTATTTAATATTAATTGCTCCCAACAATGCACTGAGTGCTCTAATGTGTACGTATAATGTTTCAGAGAGTACACTACTTTTCAATGAATTTACTAATTTAATTTTGTGGAATAGTAAGGGTTCGAGGAAATGCTTTTCAATTACAAACTAATCAGCATATGTGACCGCACTTCAGCGAAACATAAAATTTCATTCATGTTCAGAAGTAAAATTCTTTAAAGTTTTTGATTAATTTCTCACAGTGTGAAACTGTTAAATGCAAAATATTGTATATATATATGTAATACGTACATGTGTATATGCATACTCGTGCAAGAGTTTATCGTCAATGCGTACACATGTGAAATTGCAAGCTAAAGCGCTCGTCTGTTGTCTTATTATCACAGTATTACGTTACGTTAGATGCACGGCAATCGCATGGTGGAAAAATATTAATTATGACTTACATACATTACGTAATAAGGAGATGAAGTGTAAAATGTAAATAAATGTGAATGATATGTATACGTATGTACATGTGTACATGCAATGTGCCCGCTTGGATGGAAATGCCTATACACTTGATAATGAAGAGTAACAGTTATGCTCTTCTACTTCTCTCACCGCTTAGTTAAAAGTTTTCCACGCTCCTTAATTACTAAATATATAGGTCAATCTTTAATATTAGACATCGTTCCCTCGTAAATTATTATAAACTGAATCTTAAGAAGACATTCTTTTTTTTTTTTTTGAAAATCTTCTCCTTGATAATCTGAACTTTTTCATCTTGCATGCCTGAAAACTGATTTATTTTTAGATGCACGTACATACAGACATAGAGAAATGACTGGATGTTGGAAAAAATTGAATGAATTGTGAAATTCATGTTAGTTGTTTCGGTTAACTTTGAATGTTACCCTCATGCGTCATACGTACATTAGTTCCCTAATAAGCTAATAGTTCGCATTATGTTTGCTTTTCTTAGCTTTTAACTAAGCCAAGTAAAAAAATGAACGCGATTCGTTGCAAGCAACTTAAAAGAGCGATCGTAATATTATTATAATGAGATCGAAATAAATTCGATTTCCATTCAACTCCCTCCCTCACAGACTCTCGAAGGAAAGGAACCGAGTCGCCGGCGAAGGTGGGAGAGAATCTTACTGGAACGGTTGCTTTACACCGTGATTGCGTAAGCACCAGGAGAAACTTTCGTAGTAGATCCGTCATTGATTTCTTCACTGTTCGTGTTTTTATAACGACAATTCTAACATAAATAATATGACGACCTGCAGACGGACATGACTGAATTGAAACACAACACAAACATTTATGTGAATGCTTGTTCGTACGTCACGTCTACAAACAAATTAGCGGTACGTCGCATTTTCCGCCAACAAACTAAAAGATAAACTAATGCATTACAAAGTGAATTCTATGAATGCTATCAAGATTCAGATGATGATCTGTAATCTCTCATTAGGCTCAATCCTTCTTACTCACGCTACTCCCGCAGACTCACCTAACACTAATAAATTGAACTAAGTAGACTCTAATAAATTTGATGATAACATTTTGGCATCGATTTCATTATAAATCTAATGATGTCGGTTAAGCAATACGACTGCTTAAAAACCAACTACCATCCTGGAACTGCTAATATTATAGCGTTGATCGCGCACATGATATTCACTGTGTTCTCATACTTTTTGAATAGAACGTAAAGTGGCCTTTAATAGAGTTCTTCAAACAGTTCTATTCCTGGAAAAATCCAATTCAAATTTATACGTTTTTCTTAAAGTTTTTCAAACTTAAAGTTATGAAGTCTTGCTACCCCTTCTAAGTCAACCGGAATCGTTGTAGAGTCTTTCGTTGGTTTTCCTTCTTTTTTATTGATAATATTGCAATGCGGGCTACGCTATACATTGATGAAGAAAATCTTTTCTTTGTAAAGAGTTAGAATCCATTCCTTCCTGTACATTGTAAATGAAAAGAAACCATTAGTGTAATTGACTTTGCTTGAGCGTCGAACTAACTGGCCATAAAATAAAATCTCGTAAAAGTGGCTGGATAAAAAGATTGGCATTTTTGCCAATAAAAACCATTTTTTATCTGTCTACATGTCAAAGTAAAATATAATCTAAGTCTTGCAAGTTTCTTTTTTATTACGAGAAGGAAGGAAAGCAAGTTGAATTTTAAAGGCGCGACTAACAAGACTGTATTCTCTACATGATCGACTATGCATACTTATTGCCTAGGATTGATAGACGAAAAATCCTTCAATTATGGACATGCCAGTCGATTGAAATTATATTCGAACATCGTGTGTGTAAATGTATTTTGAAACATAACTCAGTAAAGTTCATTTATTAAGAAATAAACAAATGCTCCAGTCCAAACACTTTGTATCCTTGGCCTCTTGGCCTTATCACGTTATTCTGGCGATGTATGAAATTTATGTGCCCTAAGTTATCGAACGAAGCAAATCTTAATCGGAAAGTATAATATGTGGTAGAAATGACGGGTGGAGTAATTGAGTGTTGCTAACGTTTACTGCAACGATTTTGCTATACGGGGTCGGGCTTCGCTATGCTTAAAACGCACCCTATCATGTCTTTTAGGTTGTTGTGGCAATACTCCTCCGAGATGTTTTTAGCAATGTCCCTCCGAGACGAAGACTAATTCGAAACACCTTATACTCAGCTCAGTGTCAAAAGAATTTCCTTTTTTTGCCTGTTTTGAGCCGTGGTGCCGAGTAACGCATAAGCCTTGTTCTGTGCAAACCCGCTAGGAGCCATGCAGGCTAGGAGTTTGATGACGACTGAGAGACTAAACTGAAGAACGTAGACGTTGGATTGCAGAGGCGAACGGTCTGCCTAGGGGCAGTATAAGTTTTAAGGTACCACTGATTAATTTTCTATGTAAATATATAATGGTTACTTGGGTCACTCGGACTCGTTTAGGAATTACATAAATTGGTTTTAGTTCTAGGTGAGGGCTCTTCTCAAATATTGAATTTCATAAAATTAAGCCCAACATTGAGTTGTTTCAAGTTGAAAGTAAATTGAAAGACAAATAACAATTTGCTTATTGGAGAACACCGTCAACCTTAAGGTCAGAGTAAGTCTTATCAATTAATTGGTGAAATTGAACGCCGGACTAGTGCGACGGGCTAACCGCAAAACCTTCACCTTTCAGATTTTTAACGTATATGGAAAAAATAGACAGACTCGCAAGTTTCTCATCATAATTACATTCAGACAGAATCCTTTGGTGATTAAGAGTAAGTCTGCGATTCACAAGACTTATAATGATCGCAATGCTATTTAGTTTACTTCTTTCGTTTGTTCGTCTTTTCCTAATGTAACAATGTAAATAACGTGCCGCGCTCTTGCCGCACAATTGCACGACAGGTCACTGCACAAACGCGTATCGGTCAAAGTTCTGTGCTACAAATTGTGATTTCAAAATTGAGTTTTCAACAAATTGCGATGAGGATAGTACTTACCTTTCCATCGAGTGTTGCCTCTTCGGGCAAACCGTTTGTTGTGTAATTTCCACTATCACCATGTTGCACATAATTCGATTGGGCTAAGACTTGGTTGAAATGCTTGGAACTCACTACGACTAGCACAATCAGCGAAATTGCAGCAAATTTGTTCATCTTAAAGTGTCCAATACGTTTAACGGAGCAATAAGACCAAAACGAAAGAACAAACTTTTTTTCTCTTTTTTACTGCTTCTATTGAAGTTTTTATCGTTTTTTTTTTGTTGTTTTTTTTTTTTTTTTTTTTTTGTTAAAAATATTCCTTTCGTTACGTTTGAAAAAATTACTTAAAACTATTCGTGCTCCTAAAGGTGCTTTATTAACATCTGCAATGAAAGGAAAATAAAGAGAAATTAAATTAAAGCAAAAACAAAAATCATTAAATTGCAAGTAAGAACAACAAAAATAAGAAGAGAATAGATTCTCGAGAAAAATGTTTTATTACAAAAAGCGACGAACAAATTTTTAATAAATTAACCAGAGAGAGGACGTGCGTTTACATCTAATCTGTATACCTTTCGGCTGGCATTTAATGAAATTACTGCGTTGTCTACACAAAAACTCATGTATGAACAAATGTCTAGAGAACCTATTTATAATGACACACACAACCTAGGGATATGCATACATATACATATACATATATATATATATATACGCACATAGAAACACAAGTCATTAAATTAACCATACGTTGACTGCTCTTACGAAAGTCAAGTTGACTTTGCTAACTATAAAGATTTTAACTTTTCAGGCAATAACGACATCGACCACAAACTTTGTCCCCATATGGGCCGAAGCATACTATTTGACTAAAGGTCTTTTTTAAATTTTGCCGCCTGCCGGCTTATAATTGCCATAATTAAGTGAGACTATAAACAGGACCAAAGTTAAAAGTGTTTTCTTTGCCCTTCTTGCAATTCCTACCATTTCGTAACGTAAATACCTTTTACTTAAGGCATACAAATATACATTCTTGTCAATTAACTTCTTTACGAAAAACACACAGAGAATAACAAAAAAGCTAGTTTATACAGCCGTCTCTGTATTATAGGTAGGTATAGCCGAAGCTTATACTTATGGTACTTGTAGCTAGCTGTTTACTCCGTATGTAGACTTTAACTCAAATGTCTATTGATTTTAATATATATTTTGCACAATAAGCGACCGTGCGAATGCATGCATGTAACAGCAACAACAAGTTACCAAAGAAGACCGTTTCTTCGCGTGGTTTTTTTACTCCGCGACTTTAGAACGCCCAATCGCGAATGGAATGACTTGATTCTTTAAAATTTATTGGTACTTAATATTGGTTGTACCACTTGTAAAGTGTTACATTGCTATATAATTATATCAAGAGATGTGTTAACTTTAATAAAATATTTGTTCTGCGTTGTGACAATCGCTATTGCGATTGCAAGATATGCAAAGTCTTGTTTCACACAGGATTCGATGACGGTCTAGACGATATGTGACGATATGTGTGTACGATGACCGCCTTTAAAATATTGATAGAGAGAGATGCATTCAGGAAGAGATGGCAATTATACTCTGTTCCGAAGTATTATTATGGATCAAAATGCTACATGACAATGTAAATCTCTGAACCACGCCTTTCTCTCCCTTTGGAAATTGTCAGAGTTGAGGTAGATGATCGCGGCAACCTCTAGAGAGAGAGAGAGGCTAACATGAACGATTTTGCAAAGCGTTTTCTCAGAGAACTATGTAAACTAACAAATCACTCAACTTAGGTACGCTTATATAAAAAATGTATGAATGTATGAAGCAATCGTTGCACAATCGTTGAAGTAACCTGGAATATTTGTACTCGTAGTGCTAGGAAAGTATTGAAACGACATTTCCTTTATTACCATAGTATCGCTTGCGTTACACAGTTATTTTCATTCTATGCATTTCAAAAGTTTGCCCAAATGCACGAATTGTTGAGCTAAGTGAGGGACGCCGTTTACCACCTTAATTATCGACGTATGGGAAGAAATCGAAACGAAGCCATAAGCATGGCTCACTGTATTTACATACGGAACTTAGAACCAATATTGTTTCGAATTAATACCAGAACGCACTTCTGCGAAAGTAAAGTACTTTTGTTGGCGTGTTAAAGACCAGCAAAGACGATTCACTCGTGTTATTGGTGCAAGTCTGTAATACTTTTAGCATTTCAGGTCTTCAGTTTGGTTATGGCACATAAACAAGCACATCTGCTAAACATTCATACGCACGGAATTGAATTTAACTAAGGATCGTTAAAATGTTTTGAATCCATCTGAAGAAATCATTCAGAGAATAGTTCAGTGTAACAAAATATTAATTTTAATCCGGTCTTCACTTCACTGAGTTCAACAAGTGTCATCTCGGCAGTAATGATAAACTCATGCTAAGTAGTTTGCTTATGTAATGTACAGACAGACAGATAGACATGTCGTCTTTTCTTTGAACGTTACTTGAAAAACTAAATTAATTCTGCATATGTTTACTAACGCTTCACGAATGGTTGAAGGCATTCCTTTTTGTTTTCGTTTGGCAATCTATACATACATCACACCTAGAAGAATTTGAGAGAGACTTGCCTTTTATTACGCCGACCGATTTAGAAAATGATTCTACGCTTGTCTGTCCATCTGTCCATCTAGCATTTTTATCGTTGATCTACATGTCACAATTTTTAAGATATTTCGATTTAATTTAGTACATCGACGTGTTTCGGCTCAGAGAAGAATGCTATTTAAAATAGGTCGGATTGAACCGTTTTTCGTCCACTTCCTATCTATAACGCCTTATTTTGAATAATCGTTATATGAATATCGGTCCTAAGTGAGTGGTATAGTGTATGTAATGGTGAGCCGTGACCTCTAAGAGACCTTCTCCCTTGCAGTGGAGAACATAAACAACCGTAGAATATATATTCCTCACAAGCCTGATTCACTAACTTTCTAATGTTTTCCTATTAGTCCCGTTTGTATGCGTCCACTGTTTCGCTTCTCATCGGGCTTAAGAAAATATCTACCAAAACCGATGAACGCATGTACCAAGTTGCCTTATTATTATATAATAAAATAAAATAAAAATCCTTTGCGATCTTAAAACAATAATTCTTTTCTCCTTTTTCTTCCTCAAATGGGCAAACTGAAAACCAGTAAGGCAACGAAGTGTCTTAACAGCACTCTGCTCGCAATTAAACAACTGCTTTAAATTTGTCTCTTAGCCGATGAAAAGAGTAAAACTATACTTTTGAATATAATTTTTATTCGGCAAGGGCTTGGAATATAAATTCTTCGGCTGCGATCAGTTCGCAAAAAGAACACTTTTATGAACCTAATAATAACCTTAGAAAAATTTATGAATTTTATTAAATATTTTGAACATCAAAGCGACACATGCAACAACGAGCTAAATATTTACCTTAGAATGGGTGAATAGAAAGCTTTGAGTTGAACCATTAAATAAAATATTAACAAATAAAATTGCATGTTAATGCAACTAAACTGAATAGTTTTCTAATAAGAATCCATGCTATTTTAACAAATTCCCTGGCACTAGTAGCGTGGCATAAAAGTATTTGCATTTTCTTTAAGGAAGAAAGCACAAGATATATATACAGACTCAGTCTGTTAATTATGCTGTCAAGGAATGTAATCGTAAAGTTCGCCTACGGTTTTTAACGTTCGGGTAGGGTATTTCGAAATAAATGTATGTCCGTCAGTTCACATTTTGCCGCCTTCATTGACGCCTTTATTTTGCATATTCATGCGTATGAGAGGATAGAGTCAAAATTAACCTTCGGTCTGCAACTTTACTTTTAACTGTTACAATAAATCTTATGGAATCATATTGAGAGAAACAAGAAGAAGAACAATTCAAATAAGATGAGAAAGCTAGAAAGACCGAATCGTAGGCACATTCTACCAGGAACAATTTCTTCTTAGCTTTAAACGGATCACCTGGCACCGTTTTCATCGTGAACTCTAAACTTGAAATCAATAATTCCCAGAAGCCGTAGCTCACTGAAGAAAGTATGTGGAGAGGTTGTGTAAGTTTCTTGCCGCTCTAGCAGAGATTTTCATCGTTTCGCTTTCATTTCTACCTTCTCGGTGTATATTGTGTTCAAAAATATATCTTTAGAAACATAACCTCACTTGTTTAGTTGCATTGTTTAAAATTTTTCGAATTTTTAAAGCGAAACCAGACGTACACCGAAGGTCTGGTCAAGATGAAAGAAAAACTCATGGGCAGATCGAGTGATGACAGTTCCACTAATTGATGATAGGACAAGAGTTAAGAAAATGAAGACGGGCGAATGAAAGCAAAGACTTATTATCTTAGGTTGATCAAGAGTGTGTATACTCCGCAATATATCCGTCCTTCTATATTGAGTACGTCACAAATATAATAATGAAATTATTTAACTTTCATCTTCATGTATAATGTGTGTATGAAAATTCTAAGAGTTATGTGAAATTTTTATCACAGAGAATATATTTTTACACAAATATATATATACTGTATATACTGTATATAACATGCATGTATGTATACTAATATCAATCTGTGTATCTGATTACCCATAACAAAGAGTACAAGAGTATGAGTGGCTGTTGTCTGCTTCTTTAACATACATATGTGCATACATATACGTACGCGTGCTTGTATGCGTATGCGTATGCGTATAAGCGCATATATATTTTTACCTTAATAAAGTTAAAATTTTTAACTACACTTTCGTGTTTTTCGAATGACTTTTAATGCAGAAAATAATCAAAAGGTTTAGATAGAAAAAAATGTATAAACACACAAACACACATAAATACACGCGCACACGCACGCGGCATACACACCGACATTCAGTAAACTGGCTAAATACACGTACACACGTATAAGACAAAACTTATAGATTTTTAACATGTTGTTAGTTAAAGTGCATACCTACGTACAAATACCACAAAGTTAGTTGTCTTACAACCGCCTCCCTTGTACCGAGTATTGTAATGCGGATAAGTGTACGCGATATATATATATATATATATATGTTTGTGTATGCGTCTTTTATGTGTGTGCACATAAAGAATACAAAATAATACCTTTGGCAATCGATAGCGAACATAACGAATCCATACGCATAATAATGTTGTTGCTGTTCAGTTTGTTGTCTCAACGTTTATAAAACTTAATGGGATGCATTGTCATGTTTGTGGTTTTTATGCGCTTATTTATTTAGGCCTCAATCCAATACGTGTATACAAATATGTACATATATATACGTCGGTTCGTTTTTGTTGTAAGCAGGCTAGCCCTTGTTTATTATGAATCGTTTTGGAGGCCCTCCAAGTCATACATATATACGAGTGCATTTAAATTATAAGCACAATTGTACGCGAACTTATAGTCAGACATATCGATATATCAATCGTTTAATAAAAATGTTAAGTGGTACTTGATCTGATTCCGGAATTTAAATATATATATATTTTGTATCAAACTCCTTACTTTTTATTATTGGTTACAATTAGTTACCATTAGGAAAACGATATTAAAGTAAAGTAAGTGTTTGTTAAGCACATTCTTCTTCTACCTGATGGAAGCCTCAGAGACTCTGCCAAGTACGCGCATTCTTCGTCAGTATTTAATTCTGAATTGATTTAAGTATATCCGTCGGTCCATCTGTGTATTGTCTGTTCTAAACATTCTCCTGACCGCAGAAATGCAGCTATCGACTTCAAATTTGACGCACGCAGGTAATCTGAAGATTCCTTTTTTCAAAAGGAATAAACAATTGGTTCCTTTCTCAGTACTCATCGAATAAACCAGATAAAACTACAAAAACTTGGAGTTATATTCAATGGACGATGTGGCAATAGTTTTTTTTTCTGCAATCTCACGAGTCGTTATGTGTCGACCGGCTCCAATCGTCATCTTTAGTTAGTTTAGTCATCATCATTGGCCTACAACTGAAAATTTCCGAAACGAATTTTCGCAAAGCAATTTTAACAAATATGTTCTGCTAAATGATTAGTTCCATACACAGCTCTGTGCTTCTGCAGGTCTTTTACCTTGTTTGAAATAAAAAAGTGAAATATGTTTTGTAAGCTCACTTCGATCTTCCAGGTCTTACTTACGTCTCACTACTACAATACAACCGACCACTTTCAAAGTTTTTAGCAAAATAAACATAAGCTCGCTCTACATAACTGTTCATACTCTAATATAACCCTAATTATCTGTCTAGCTACCCGAAAAAAGTTACTTTAACCTGAAGTCGGGAAAAACGGCAGGAAATGTCCGGCTTATGTAACGCATTATGGTATTGAAACTTTTAACTAATATCAGAGAAATCTGAATTTGTTGATTTGTTTTAAAAATATTTATTTGACATACGTGTACGATGGATCGTTCATCAGCCCCCTATTATAATGTGTTATAATTCATTGAAAAAAAAAAAAAGCTGGGAGCTCTCTTAAAAGCTTCACACATTCATCACGATCAACTGTTACACACTACTGCGATTCGTCCCAAGTAATGCGCGATCTAATGCCGCCATAAAATGAGAAATTAATTTTTGGGAATTCAATTATCGCATTCACCAGGGATTTCGAATCGATACGATTTAAAGGAGTTTAAAGAATACATTTGCCAGTCTGCCAAAATTCGCGATCGTTTTTCGTAAGTTTTGAAAGCAATCAGGCATCGTTTTAAATGAGTTTATGGCCAACCCTTAAATGCATATTGTTGCCAATTGTCTACATTCAAATTTTAGCGTAATGTAATTTGAATATTCAAATGAAGTGAAAATTCAGTGTAGACAATTGTCAACAATATGTATTTAAGGATTAAGATGTTACCCAGATGACATGAAATTCGATACCATGTATAATATAGTGAAGCCGATGGAAACAAGCAATTAGTTTGTACAATCTTTGACGCAATGACGTATATATTTAACACAGTTAACATATTATGTTGTTCAATGGATATAAAACATGTTTGTATTCTATACGAATTTTTCCTTATTTACACACAAAACAACCTTATCACTATTTACCCGTTCAGTGTAATAATTTCGTCTATAAAAATAATTACATCCTAAAAGAACCGGATTTACGAGATTGTAACCTAAAATTTTCAAACGACACATAATTCGTATTACAAGACTTGTGCGAAGCGTGAGGGATACGATAAGAGAAAATGAGCAAATAATTACCCTTCGGATCGTGACGAATATTATTGATATCTACTTATATGATATGCTCGTATATTCGTAATTAAGAGAAAACATGAACATGAAGGGCTACGAAAAAACGATCATCTCCGCATTTATGGCGAGGTCTAGATTAAAATCGTTTTCATGAAAACTATTTAGCTCATAACTGTATTGAGCAATTTCATGATAGGCGGGCCCCAAAACCTAACTCCACCGACTTTTATTAATCAACGTAATAAGGGAAAAATGGAATGAACGTAAATGACGGAGTAGGGAAATCTCTTATGAACTAAGTCATATCTCAGAAGTTGCTCAAGCGGAGTGCGAATTTTTACATACCTTTCTGATAGCGAATATAAAAATAACTTTAATCGCACTGTAATGGTCCAACAACAACAATAAAAACAATTGAAAAATTGACCACAAATTTTTAACTTCTCGTCGAACATCCACGTGTACGGGAACATGTAACATAAACGGTCTTTTTTATTTGTTTATTTATTTATTTTTTTTTTCATTTTCATTTTTGTTGTTCGACTTTTCTAAGCACAGCTGCAACAGCAGTTATGAATGCACGGCAATAGTTAGAAAAACAATCCAGCTGCGCGTTTTATACTTGCTTAGCGTGACATGTTTTATGGTTGGAAAAAACAAAAACAAAAAAATAAATAAATAAAATAATAATAGGTAGCTAGTATTTTGGGGCTATAAACACACTTCAATTTTCATGTGTCCAGAACAACAGCAATTACACACATAGGCACAAGCGTGAATAAATGTAAAAAAAGCAAAACTACTCCTTTCACATAAGCGTATAGGGCTACTAGCGCTTATGCTGTTGAAAGTGTTGACATAAATGCAGCGAAGCATTTGAGTCGGCTTCTAATAAACTTTAGACACTGCATTCCCTTATGTAATTTGCTTCTGCAACTTTTTCTTTCAATTCCTCATATTTCCTTCATATTCCTGGTATAGGAAAAATTTTATGTGTTTCTTTTACGACGAAGTATTATCAGTTTAAGAGGAACGTTTATTTCAGTTTTCTTCTCTTTTTTATTTTTTATTTTTTATTTTTTCACTGCCTTCCTATAAAAATATTCAATTCAATTAAAGCAAAGTAATTAAACGAAAACCCAAGAAAGAAGGAAAGAAAGAAAAGCATTTATTGATTAATGGCTTATACTGCAATAAAGGGGAAAATATGTTTTATCGGCGAAAAAAGGAGAAACTGTGAGTGCGCTTTGTGTAATATGTGAGGTAATTGCAAAAAATTAAGCTTTTCCGAGTTGAAAGTTCAAAATTTTGAAAAAAATTCTGCTCATAATCGATGAGCACGTACTGTACGTACGTATTTGTACATTAGTATGCAACGGTGATTGTATTATTTTAAATACTTTTTAACGACATCCTTGTTTGCATCTGCATCTTTTTTTCAACGTCAAACAATTTGTAGTCCATCCGTCCTATTACTTTGAAAGAACAATCATAAACTATCCCTTCCTTTCTTTTTACTACACTTCCTTAGACTTTGATTTATTGCTACTGCTTATCATGTTGTTACATTTTTTTTAGAAAAAAACTTCTCTTCTCCTTTTCTTTTTTATATTTTAACATTAACGACTGAAGCAAGACGAACAAATTCTACGCTGAGTTGAAAAATTTTCGTAACATTTAGACATTGACGGCTTGTTTCAATTTCAGTAACTAAATTTTGTAAAAACTCTGACCACACGCAGTTGAAACTGTTGAAGCTTAACAATCAAATCATGTTATCCACATGGATAGATTTTCGTTCATTTCATAGTCATACACCTATAGTATTAACTCGTATATATAGGTGTATAGAGTATCTTGCACTACTGCAACTCTATTGAACGTATAAAAGACAGCGTGGGCTTAGTCAAGTGTGACATGTACATACAAAAACCTATAAATCAATAATGAATAGTGATAGAATTGTTCGTTTCATTTACTTCGTACCATACGGTACGCATTTCTATAATTACATCATTTCTTTTTCTTCTTTTCCTTCTCGCCAAATGTCAAATGAAATATCAATTTTTCGATGAGTTTTTTTATTCAAATAAGTGATCACAATGTCGGTGCAACATCAAGTGCACTCTCAACTACACTTTACTCATCCATCTATGGTAAAGGTAAGGAAGAAATTATTCAACAAATACCATCAAAATCACCGAGGGACTAGGGACTCGCATTACATCAGAAACACTTGTACACTTGTATGCTTCATTAGCCAACTGTCTACGAAATCATTAAATTTGAATTGGAAGGATAAGAGAATAAGGAACATTTGCATACACTTTCAAACGAAAGGCTCACGCTTTACCCAATTAGCTAAATAATAAATATTATAATAAGGCAGAGATTGCCTTCGAAGCGGACCGAAAAAACTTTAAAATTGAAGCATTTTTTATGTGTTCGAGAAGCTTTGTATTAAGTGATTGACTTGACAGTGCCAGGCTTTCGATTTAGTCAGTGATATACGTAAGTTATTTGCGCTTTTACCGCGCCAACAAGAACCGACGGAACATGGCCGACATGGAAAAAGCGACTTGACTTTTAAGCCGATGAAATGTATACGCATCTTAAGTGGTCTCAGATTTTCGCATATATCATAGGTCCACCTTAATGCGTCTCAGGTGCTGTTGGCAACACTTCACTTCATAATCGAACCACTAGTTTTATGTAGGGTGTTATTTCATAGCATTAGAACTTTACTTACAAAACCTATGCATTGTATTTAAATTTTTTTTTTGGTGTATCACAGTTTACCAACTTATTTGAATATTTAGAACAGACAAGTGGGCTGCCTTTGTGCTTTCTTGTGTGGGTCAATAGAAGTTTCTAATAATTGCGAAAAGTATTCAGGCAAAGAAGACAGCGATAATATTAAGTAGTTCAAAATGGTAATGCATAAGAGTGGGAAGCGAATGAATGAATTAAACAGATTAGGAGTCACTTACCAATGATTCAATACTTTTCGAAACTCTCTTATGTACATTAGCACGTTAGCGCAATTAAAAACGAAACTGAATAGAACAGATTTTTTACTTCGATTTGTATATAGAATGCGAGAAAAATATCGGTAGTATATAGGAAATATTCACATTTCTTCCATTAAAATACAAAGGGAACACAACAAAAGTTCAAGAATTCTATCAGGCTTTGAAGATGATCATCGGATCTTGCAATTGCTTAGTTAAACAAAAATGGAATTTTACTTAAATAAGAGGCTGTTGTCCAATCTCTCTCTCTCTCTCTCTCTCTCCTCCCCCCTTTAGAGCCTTTGTATTGCACAGTACAGTGCAATTGGAGCCGTGTTAACCACACAAATATAATTATCACACATGTTAGTATGCTAATGCCTCTGAGCAACCTCCACACATACGTAATACACTGTACGTAAGCGAACATAAAGCTGACTGCTCTCATACACAATGGACTTTTGTTGTTTATTAGTTGATCAGCTTGGGATTGGTACATAAATTAATGACCTAAATGTGTGTGTTATTCCAATTTCCAAATCTTAAATATTGAAAGCTGGTATATAAATAAAAATAATGAAGGTTTTGTTGAGTTCTATATAGAGTTTGAGTAAATAACTCGGATAAGAAGCGCGCCAAGAAGAAAAGGTACAACGTTTCTGCTATAAATTCACTAAAGCAAAACAGAACAACTTCTTTAATTTCAAAGTAAAAGTAAGTAAAGGAAAGTGTCAATTTTTAAGCAAGTGTAAAAAAATAGAATAGATGTAAGAAAGACCTTGCGTCGAACTTTTATGCGTTCAAATTTTGATCAGTTTTCCGTTTAGTGTTATTGAGTTATTCAGTTTATACCGATACCGGTGATTATCGAACGCTCAAAATTGCATTTTCGTCAGTGATGGCTTTTGTTGTTTGATTTGAAGAAATCTCCTGCCGAAGACCAGCAAACACTCTTCGAAGCCTATGGTCCCGCTTCTTGGTTCCGTCAGTTTAAAAGGGCTGATTTTCATGTCAATGACAACGAAAGGTCTTTCGGACTGAAGAAGTTCGAAGACAAAGAACTTTTGAACGGGTTAGCAGTTGATGAATCAACTGTTTCTAGACGTTTACATTCGATGGGAAAGGTCCAAGCGGAGGGAGAATTCCACCGTACCATACAAATTGAGTGAAAATGCCATTTCGAACTTCGGTTTCCTTGCTTGCCAGGCATAAAACGAAGACTTTTCTGTGGCGTATTATGTGACTGGCGATAAAAGCCGTCAAGTCATGGATTCCTCCACATGGGCCACCATGCTTAAATCGCGTGAAACTCTTGTTGCAGATAGCTTCCGACGTCAATTGAGCAAATTGAACGATGCACTGCGGCAAGAAAGACGAGCAATAGCGGTTAACGGATGCAAAGTCATTCTCTACCATGACACTGCTTGCATACACGTTACAAGAGTGGTCCAGGATATACTGTTGCAGCACGAATGCGAACTTCTGCACCACCCGTCATGTGCTCATCGAACATAGCTGTTAATGAGCAATATGTTAATCAATTAGTCCATTGGAATGAAATTAAAGTGAGCTTATTATGTAACTCATTTAGTTGTTTGCTTGAAGGAAGGAAACTTAATTGCCGTCTTGGCGAATTGACAGTTGATGTACTTTTCTTACCGCAGAATACCTGAAAACTACCTTGATGTGATCGAGTATATGAAACAACTTTTTACAATAATTTCATTTATCTGATTGAATTTGTATATAAAATATTGTGTCTCAAGGTTATTAACCATACTCTACACCACAAACTCAATTAAGTATAATATGATGAAAAGCGGTTAGTTGTCTTACTTTTTGTGATCTTAAGAATTTATTTATTTATTTATTTTGATTTTATGAAATTTAATATTTTTGAGTGGGTGTGGAAAACAAGTTTTTATTGTGCAGTGTTATACGCTTTTGTATTTTAATTTTGAAAAACCTTAAGCTTATAACAGAATCCAACATAATAAATGAAACAATTTTGCACATTTGATACAGTCTAACATACATATAAATAACGTAAAGAATTTAATCAACTAAAGTAATGTTTTTTTTTTTTTGTAGTTGGTTAAGGTTGTGTGTCTTTCAAAAAAAAAAAAAAAATGTTGAGCGCATAGCTTGTTTTTATATCTATTTATGCAGGAGGAAAGTGTGAAAGAAATAATTGATCAATCACATGTAACTTATGACGCCTCTGTAAACACACGTGCACGCATATCTATATATATATATATATATATATATATATATATATATGTATACATATATATACATACGCATGAAATCACTAACATAAATAACCATAATTCATGAGGACATCATATCAACACACAATATATTACAAGTGTATATGGCACGCGTTTTATTTCGCTCCCTTATAAGAAGGCAAACACAGAAGTGATACAAGTGAACAAAAAAGAAAAAATAAAAATAAGAATGAAAAAAAAAAAAAAAAAGAAAAAGGAAATAAAATTACGTACGTACATCTAGACATACATCAACTTCAGCACATTAAGCATGGCAATAAAAGTAGAGATGAACCGACAACAAGCAAACCGTCAGACAGACAGTCAAATATATAGACTAGCCGCTGCTAACGAACATGAGTAAAATTCATGTTAAAGCAGATCATTACATTTGTAACACAGCATAGCATAACACACAGAAACATAACAGGAGACGACAAACACAAAATAGTTAAGCAAGAGCAAGAAGAGCCGCGCGAAAGCAGCAATCAAGTCATTCAGGTAATACGCATACAATAGAATTGGCCGGAATCGTAGCGCTTGGCCAGTTTTGTGTCATTTTCAACTTGAAAACGCACACACAATTATACATGGGGATACATGCAATACAATTTTGACCGCCAGAATTTTTCTTAAAGCTTTACACAATCTGCAAAAGGCTAACCCAAAACACAAACACAAACTCAAACTCAAATGAAAAGAGCAAAAAAAAAAAAAAAAAAGCAGTAAGAAAAAAGAAAAAAGAACAAGAAACCAAAGGCGAAATAGTTTGGCATAATAAAGAATTGCCTCGGAGTAGGAACACTTGGCAAAGGATAATATTGAATATAGTGCGGAAAAAGATAAATGAATGGTAGTTGAATTGCTCTCTTCATCGGTGATTTTAGGTTGGGTTTAAGGTTGCATAAAAAACTAGATAAACACAACCTAACATTCGCATATATATGGAGGCCTTTGACTATTCTTATTGCGCTCACTGCTTACATGCTTGCCAGCCTGTCTGTTAAAAGTTTTAGTTGGTATAAATTTTACAAATATTTATGAGTTGTTGTAACTCAAGCGCAATCTCAAAGGCCTAAAGATAGACAGACGCGTACAAACATATACACACACACACACATATATATATATATACGCACACAAACTTATAAAATCTCTAAAGCAATCTTTACAATCAAGCAAAGAGAATGTGTGTCTTTGTGTTTAAAATTTACTAAGAAATATGGTTCAAATCATTCGAGATTGTGTTTACTGATGTTGCTACAAATTTAAAGACATTTTTAGGACAAACGTGATATAGTTGAGATTTTTCTTTCTTTCTTGCGTTTCATGTCGTGGTTTTCTACCGCTCAACTAGTGGTCATTTTTTAATTCTTTGCTTGACTCGTTTATGGCGTTGCCTCGCTTAGGGAACTTTTCATGGTCCAGTAAGCAATTTTCTTCTTACTGTTGTTTTTGCGTTTTTCTTTTTCCTCTTTCATAAGTTTACTGTCAATAATTGCTGTTGACTTTCATGGTTTTTGTCATTAATTGACAAAATATTTGACATTTCTTTGCTAAACAAAAAATTAAAAAATAATAAATAAATAAATAAATTGCTTCAGGCGTGATAGACAGACATTCTGCTTCATGTTATTTCAGAAAAAAAAAAAAAAAAAAAAATACTATTATACTGAAACCCATAACTTTTACCCATAAGAACATTTTAAAGACCACTCAGGAATTCAGAATTAAAATTGATCTAACAAGTCTTGTGGTTCTGCTTGGCCCACTGCCACTGTTCTCGGCAGCAGCTCGTGTGAGCCATTGAGTTAGACTTGATTTAACTTGAAGTGCACGAGAAGTCACGTTGCCAAAATTCATATACGACTCAAGAGGTATTCTTCGCATTTATATATTATCATTTCGATGTTAATAGTTTGCGTCAACAGTTTTTAGCGTTTATCACGAAAGCTATATTCGTTTAAGTTTCATTTGATATTCAAATTTTTTACGATTCTTACGAAGCAGTTACTCAATCAGAGTGTCCAGCGATGCTTAATAACGTGTACGAACATAATAAGTATATCTTCCTCTTCTTCTTCTTCTTCTTCTCGTTGTTCTTCCTCTTCTGTAAGTCATCAAATGAACAACAGATGGCTTGCTGAGTTGTGTACCCCATAGGTCTAGTGGTTAGGATGTTTGCCGCACTCCAACCAAAGACGCAGATTCGGTCCACGGCGTGGTTGTGCATTGCTCGCAGCAAGTGCTCTTTATCAATGATCACATATACAAGTAATCACGAGTGTACACGGTTTCCGAGGTGAATTTGGAGGCGCCGCAAACGAACCCCTTTTGCAGGTGGATATTAAGAAAGAATCTCGATCGTTCAGCGACGAAAACTATTCAAGCATAGGAATTCAAAGAGGTCTGGAACACTGCTTATGTTAGAAAATTGTAAAAGGATCCTACCTGCTTGGCGTGCATATAATACCTTTCTAGGAGAAATGAAATTTGAAAAATATTGCATAGCTACGCAGCCGCTTATCATGCATCATGCATTTGAAGTGTCGAAACGATGGTGCGTCCACACTACGATCCCAAAAGTCTGAACATATCGCATACATGCATATATGCATGCATATATATCGGTTGCTAAACAATTAGTAAACGTAACTTGCATACCTTCACCATAGCAAAATCAAACCGTATGGTTTTTCATCGACTTTGCTGCATTGCTGCAGTAATGCAATGCACTGCAGATAGTATAGATACGTTCAGCACGTACAATGATCTCATATTTTGACATTTGAGCGAATGATACACGATGCACATGCAGGCGTTGTGTTCAGCTCTTAATTTTTTAATGTCATATTCGAGGTAGATGCTACTTGGGCTGCGGTTACCGGCATCGATGAAATAAGTTATTGTTACTTTGCACCCATCTTATCTTTGAAAAGATGCGCCTGGTATGAGTGAGAGAAGAATGCTTCGAAATTTATTTACATGCAGGATGAGCCAAGTAATAGGTGTAAATGAATTAAGATTAATTTTATGTTCATTTAACTTAATTCTGTTATTGTTCCCGCTATTTTTTAGACCGTCTAACATATTAATGTTAGTCATTTTTTGTCATGCTTTTACGGATGTCAGGATATTTACAAGTATTTAAAAGACATCTGCTGACGCGTGAGACCTGGGGAGCATAGCAAATTCTATGACTTCACTCTAATCCTAAACAAATTCTTTCCTCTTTGCGATTACGTAAAATATTTTTCCCGCATTCTGAAAAACTAATCCAGCGTGTATAAGTTTAGCTAACACGTACACATACACGTACATATCGTAGACATCAGCTGCAGCTACAAGTGTTGCTTGTGGCCATTAAGTCAGTCTATGAGTTAATAATATAATAATGTATATGTGTATGTATATGTTTTTATATTATATTACATTATATTACATATTTAGCGCGAACAAGAGAGCGTGGCCATCGTTATAGTTTCGAAGCGATGCTTAGGAATACCTGTTACGCTTGATTAATGCCTCAATGGACAATTGAACAAATTAGATAACATATAACCGCATACATGCATAAGCGTAATGACTACAAACAAAAATAGGGAATAACGCCCTATCTTGCGGACGTTGGAAAAACGTAGTAAAGAGAAATAGAAGAAAAAAAAGAAAAAACAAAGCATTCTGCCGCACTAAGTGACCGTTGAATTGATTGAAAGGTACTAAATGGATTTAATGAAGAAAGCCTTTTAGTTTCTTATGCCCATTGCCACGTAATAAAAATTTACCGATTTTTCAATATTGCTTTTATAGCAAGCACTTTTCAATAAATTATGTATGAACTGAAAGAGTAAGAAGGCGGTAGATGTGGAATTTTAAGAAGAACAACTGAAATGCCATTGATGTACTCGTGATTGTTGGCGTTAAGTCAGTCCTAGAAAATTGGTCAAATATGTCCCTCGAGAACATCACAGGGACTTGAAACACGAAAAGATTTCAATTGCGTTTGCCTTACGTAGTAACGAATATGGGTTTCTTTACCTTTTCTATACTCTTTTATACTCAACGAACACATGAAGTTTCAACCAGTGATGGGTAAAAGGAAAGTCATCGATGGCGACCTCATATACTTTTTCTTTCGTTACGACTTCAAACTAATTGCTCTTTAATTATGATTAAGACCTATGCGATAATGTGTCACACCCTTTGTTAGTGCTCAAATCATTTTTTCCTTCTTTTTTCTTTTTTCCTGCCTATTTTTTTTGTTTTTTTGTTTTTTTGCCAACTTTATGTGAAATGAATTTAATGTAGAAAACATTTGCGGAGAGACTTAAGGAAGTTCATAGCATAATCGAAATTCCAAATTTTATGCTTTATCAGCATTGATCTCCTCAGGCTCTTCGTGCAGGTAAGTAATAAAAAAGACTTCCGTATCTACTTTCCGACATATTAACAAAGCATTTCTCCTTTCTCATCATGCATTAAAAAGCATCGTCTGAACGATAACATATATAACAATGTGAAAGCGTATAATAAGCTAAGCTAACAGTGCTTGTATGAGTGAGATTGATTAGGAAATTTTTATAATTTTGTTTTACTCAGTGCGAAGGATCAAACAATTCTGACTTAGATAAATATGTTGCGCATTCTCGATGTGCATGGCCACGGAAACCGATGGCCCACTCCTTTCGTTTGCCAAAACCACAAAAATAAACCGCGCTGCACATATGGTTACATGTGCAGGCATATTTATGACTAGAGACATGCTTTTGATCGGTGCTTATATTATAATTTCACTTGAAAGTTGTTCTTTTCAATGCTTTTTGATCCTCATTTCCTGTTGACCATTAAAAACTCGTTTCGTTTCCGTTGATACCCAATCTTTGGTATATGCACCATTTGAGATTTGTAGGAAATCTTTTTCCAGTGTCATTAAATCAAAAAGTATAAATTGCGTAATAAAAATTTCTTTTGTCATTGTTTTTATGCTACAAGCAGAGGTAATAAAGTTATTTCACTTATTGTCTGTCTGGCAGTTAAGGCATTTCGCTATTTGTCGTGACGGAGCACAATTGTAAACGAATTTTTCGACCTTAATACGAAACGATTGCCGTAGAGATACATATATATGTTCAAATAAATTGCTAAGCTAATGAGTAAATTCGGAAGCTTTAATGCGCTTAGCCATAGTTCGCTTACTATTAATGTTAGGACCGTAACGTCATTCAATAAATCTTGAGTGTGACGCATATATGGCAACACTGTTTTAAAACTCACTCAATTTATCGATAGATTTCTCGATTTCCCGAATCTTCAAAGAATTCTGGTCGAAAATTCGAACCATTAGCTAACAAGTTACAGTTGTTTTAGTGACGCTGGCTGCCGCTTCGACTCTGCAGTGCAGTGATGAATTCGTCTTTCATCATCCATTGTCACATATCGCGCATGAAAAAATCCTCTTTATAGTTCGCTTAAACAACACCCAACAACGCCAATTTAAGCAGAGCTTTGTCATTGACAAATGTTCATGCAAAACGGTAAACGGTCCACTCACTACCTTCCGATGTATTTAAGGTGTCAGCTAGCACGCGCATTTTCCCTTGTCGGTCTTCCAAAACGATTTTGGGCACAATTGCCAAATTCGGGCAATAATCGGCATTCATATGACTGTGTTTGAAATTATAACCCATCGACTAGTTTTCTCTTTCGACAGACAAGAGTCGCCATAACATCTTTCAGCGATTGGTTTTCGCAACGAAAAGGATTTCCGTTATTTCAGCCGATAACTTCAGCCGGACCTTCTGACAAATTCTTTCTTTAATTAGTGTAAACGATAATGTTAATGAGTGCAATTAACTAGACATGGAATATACCGAGCCTGAGATGGAAACTAATGAAGGACTTGAACATGTGAGGAAATCTGCTAATTTTCAATATTCCGGACAAGCTTTTGCACCGCGACTATTACAACAAGGCAACACAATTTACACCACCGGCAGCGTCTGCGGTGCTTATGTCGAACTAATATTGTTATGGTTATGGTCACCTAATGCGATACACATTCTATATAGAATTGTTATGCACAATTTGTAAATGATGCCAAGTCCAATGAAACGGTTATGCGGATAATAAACAAAAAACATAATTTATTTCAGATTTATGAGGAAAGGAAAAAAGGATATTTATGCAAGATATTGAACAACAACAATCAAGAACAAGGCCACGAAGAAGATTGTTCCGTTAAACAATCAATATTTACATTAGTGATTTGTTCAGTGAATTGAATTTGAACTTTTTTTCTTTATAGGAACAAAACACCATTTTCTTTACATTGCTTCTTCTTGTCCTTGTTTTACACATAAAGAAAGTGAAACCCAGCTTAAAATGCTAATTCTATATAAATACTATATAGTTTCGGTCGAGTTCTATTTCGGGCGGAACAGAAACATTAAACATAGGAGAAAAAGTTTGGGGAAAAAGTATTGACAATTTTTGTGATTTCTTATTTAATGAATACTTTTTTTAGTCAAAACGAATTTTATTTAAGTACACGGATGCGACTATCATTTACATTCTTTTGCCATTTTTCTGGAGGTTGAACAGTCTCCTTGGTGTGGAAGTTTATTGGTTTATGGGCGATAAGTTTTCAACCGTCCTCTTTGGAAGTCAAAGAGCGAAATCAATTGGATAATGTCGGGAGTATACGACAAATGCCTCAAAACATCCCAACGAAGTTCGCTCAATATTTGCCGAACAATTAAAGATTGTCGCGGTGGAAGGCAAAACCCCTCGATCAAGTAAATACTACTGTATAGTGAGTGCACATTATTCTAAAATGGTAGAAAGTATACTACAGGTGCACACTGAGGCTGATCCGTACGTTAATCGAGCAGTCTTCGTTCGTCTTGCGAGTTTTACGTTTTGTTGTCCTTTTTTTTTTTTTTTGTCAGGGAATGAACTTTGCCCTCATAACTTTTAATCTCTTTTGGAGTTAAATCGCTTTTTATTTGCTTAAAATAAATCAATTTAGTTATTTCGTTAAATTTAGTCTTCAAAGAAGAATTTGTCTTTTTTTTTTCTTACTTTCGATATAAACGAATTTCCCAAACATTTTTATTTAAGCGGTTTCGGAAATTATTATTTAATTCCATATAGATATTTACATGAAGTTCTTTTGTAATCGGGGTAACGGGATTATTAGGAGGGAATATATGAGAACAAATGTTCGGATATCTATTACTTGCAAATGAAGAAATAATAATAATAATAATAATAATAATAATAATAAAGTGCTTTATTTTTTTCATCATTTTACATTTAACGGTTTCAACAAGTTTCTGTGCACTTAGAAAAGTTTTCCGACTCTGTTAGGAAAATGAGAAACAAAAAAAAAAATAAAAATAAGAAAAGAAAAGAAAAGGAAAATTATGCTTCTCTTCTTAATTATTATGTTCCGTTTTGCTTTTATGCCTTACTTTTCTATACTTTGATTATAGCATTTTGCAAGTGTATTATTTTTCTTATTGATTATTACACATAACACTCTGCCGTTAAGTATTTCTTCAGTCCATTAACAGGTTGCGTGTTAAACAAACTCTAATGGTATGGTTGTGTACTTATTTAAATAATTTAACTCTTTACTCTACTAACACCATACAAGTATTTATTAACATGAAAACCTAATCATGTAATCAATTATGTAATTGATATATGGCTTTTAATGTTAATAAATACACAAATCTTCCTCTGCCATACTATTTCATATATAATTACATTTAATTAATAATAATCGATTTTGTTAATAGCATCCGTTTGGGCAACACTTAGTTCACCTTAGTTACTCGTTCAAGATAATATCGTTTGAAGCGTTCGCTTAATTTCAAATAGCAATGTTTGAAAAATATTTAGTTCAAAATGGCCAAGTGCTGCATAGCCAACGCCAGGATCCAGATAAGTTATGCAAACATTTTCTGGCATTGGAACGCTATCGTGCACGAAAAGTGCTTTCAAGACTCCGAGCAATTGAATTATCTTAACAAGAAAGGAAAACATCCACACAACTTGTCGAAAAGCAGCGATCGATGACTTACACGACGATGGAGAGAGGGCAGATCGCTTACATTTCAAACGCCGTACCGGACGTTGAGAGAATTGAAGCGGTCCAAGGTATACCTACGGTATAATATTTTAGTCTCTTGCAGAGCTTCCGGACCATGTCAGATTGTTTTGCTTTCGAGTCATACAAATTCGACTCAGAAATGGTAATGCGTTGCAACTGAAAAAATGGGAAAAAGTCGTAGAACAAAATGATGCCAAACTTTATAATGAGTTGTTGTAGTAAGAAGAACAAACATATTCTTAATTATGATCTCCAAAGGTTGAGGGCCTTTTTGCCAAATTATTTTTCATTAAATTAAGGTTCACGGTATCTATGTACAGATGTATATGTGTATTATTTTTCTTAACTGTATGTGCGTACATATATACACTATGTACATTTGTATGTACATGACAATATATATGTACGTATGTACTCATGTTATGTGAATGAATATTTATATATATATATATATATAATCTGAAGTTCAAAACTGGTTTCAATCATTTCAGTGAAATTTACAGAAGAAATCAAAAACACACCAAGATTTTCTGCAAGTTTTTAGATGCAATACAGGTTTCAAACCAGATATTGAAACATAAATCAAGGTCAACAGTCGGAATATAAATTGAATTCTAAATAAATAACAAAAAAAAAAACAAAAAACAAAAAAAATTAACATACGCATGCGCAACGAGTTTTCAGATATATACACACACACAGACATATATATATATATATAATGCATACTCAATAAATGCATGTCGAACATATTCGTACATCTTTGCATTAAAGAAAAAAAGGACAAACACGTAAAAAGATTGTATTCAAAAATGAAAGCAAAATATAAAGAGGCAGAGCTTCAGCTAATGACTGGTGCTGTCAGAGGTTCGATTAAAAAGTTAATCATATAGTTTCGGTTACTTAGTGGTCTAGATATTCATCTCTCTCAATACATCTTACTTTGCCAAAGAAAAGAGTAGAGTGAAGTCTAATGCACATCATACGATGCTCATAACGATTGTGTAACTTTCTCTAACGAATAAGAGAGAGCCTTACTTGACATATGGCATATGGTTAAAACAAAAAACTTATCACTCATCATTATTAGGCCAAAGAGAGGTCATATCTCTCTAAGCCACCTACTTATGTGTTGGTGACCGCATAAAGTGATATATTTTACGGCGCAATGCCATGAAACACGTTATTGCTTTAAGGGAAAAGTTTTTTTTTTTTTTTTTTTTTACCTGGATGGATGCTTTGAACCCATTAGAATATGTGGAAGAAAAGTTTATTAATTGAAAAAAACGGTTGTGTTGCAATTTCGAGCCTTTCCCCAAGTGCTCAGAAACAAAGTGATAGGGTAAAATGAATAGCTGCTGCGAGGAGATAGCCTAATATTTTGCCTGTTCGTCTTTCTTATTTCTCTAATACATTCACAAATGTCTTTAGGAAGCGTTTTTCTTCATTTCAAAAACATGTCAGCGCAACTTCATCGAAACGGTTGTTAAGGTGATATGGGCTTGAGAGCAATACGAACGCATTCAATGCTTTTGCCAAGAAATTAAAAGTTTGAGATGAACTTTCTAATCTCGATTATGAATTTGGCTAACGAATTATACACTTTTTTTTTTTCGATGTTATATGTCATTTCGTGACACATGCGATTTTGCATTTCTGACAGATGCACTAAAAAGGACACTTTCGAGCATACACTCCGTCGAGAAAATAGCATGAGGAGGCGCATTAGAATATGGGCAGAGGGCATGCAGACTAACGGAAGAAAATTAATAAAACATGTATTATAACAAAAGTAAATGGCGATAGCACATAACAAAACTTTTAACGCGCAGAAAGGTTTTGCAAATCGCCACGCCTCACGAAATTTGCTAATTTTTCGAACCGAGCTTTTTACAATGTCCTTAGAACGGCGTTCTCTTCTTCTGCTTCTGCTTCTAGGACTTGTTCGACAAATCGCTTTAAACACTTTTTCTTAACAAAAGACTGGTGTGGTGGATATATAGCTTCTATGGCATCAAAATGCATTTTATTTGTTTAGTTTTTTCTCGCATACGTTCACATTTGGAATTTACTAACGTCATCTTTTTTATTGCGATCAAGACTTTTTAGACAACTTTTAACTTTGCCTCTAACTTTGTATATATATATATATGTGTGTGTGTATGTGTGTTTGTACATTTGTACATGCAAAAACGAAAACAGAGTAAGAGTAAAAATTCCTGAAATCTGAAAATTTTTCGTAAAACTATTTCTCTGATCTACAAAATGCTTGCATACTTCAGTCATTACTTGTGACCGTGAATCCATTTATAAAAGACGAAGCAGTAAAGAATTTCAATACAATTTGAAAAAGGAAGATAGTGATGGCGGAAAAGAGACGTGCACACTTTAATCGGTTTGCTGTAAGTTGGCAAAATCAAATTTTAAAGAAATGCAGAGATTTTTCTTTTATGCCTCTACACAAACTTATGCTTTCTATGTTTATGAAATTGTGTATAGGCGTGTGTATGCGTGCGCATAAACATGTATGTTCATAGAGCTGTTAATGTAAATATTTGAAGTTGACGCCCGTTGAGAAAACATGCACGAACATTTCATGAAGTATAGGAAGTTGGATACACTGTTGCTACTGCCGATGTCTGCTAACCACATCGCGGTATGATTTTTTCTTTTACTTATACTTTTCTTTCTGTGAAAGACATTTTAGCCTGGCCGTAGAGACACCAATCAAATGCAAAATGCGAAAGTAAAAAAAGGAAAAAAAAAAAAACAAAACTCCGCTTGCTGCTTAGATAATCAGAAGATATACATTTGTGCATATCGAGCCGAGGAATTTGAAATAAGTTGAAATATTTTAAGATTCTTCAAAGCTCAAAGTTTGACATTTGAAATCCCAAGTAGGTATCATTTAAGGCTACTGTAATAATCGACCCCAAACACAAGTCAGAAGGACGTATTATTGTTTTATTTCCGAACGTAATTGCAACATTAATTAGGTTTGCATGGCATTATCTAAGAATGATTCTGAACGAAATCATTTTTGCGAGTTTTGAGAAGGTGTAATGAGAGAAACCGTTAACGTCATAGTAAAACCGCACTTTAAATGTTAATTATGAGATGCTCTCTTCGGTAAAAGGATCTATGCTAGATGGGTCACTGGCAGACCGTTGACTGACTACCCAATCAGTAAGGCATAGGGGAAATATTGACAAGGTCTGCAGCCTTGCATATAGCGCCGAATAAATGCTGAAACTACCTACTGGATCGGGGCTAATTCAAATCTACGAAGTTAAGAGTCTTAGCAACCAACAACAGCAACAATTCTTTTATATATAAAATATATTAAAATATTATAATAACAAGAGTCCTTGAAACTCTTGTTCGGTGTCATCTTGAATATTTACTCTTGTATTGCAAAAGCAAGGGCTATTGATAGCTATTGAGTTGCGACAGGTTATGCAACTTTCACAAATTTTCGAAAACGAAATGGTGATAAACAAAATTTCCTCTATCACGAAGTCAATCAATCAAATTACTCAACTTTGATGGACACTCGCAAATCATTTATGGAATTTTACTTTTCCTTTATATGTGAGCATGCAATTATATTCTGTACATATAGCAACATATATGACAAAATTATTTTGCTTATCTCTTTCATTATTAATGCTCGTGACGATGCCTGATTAAGATTGGAAAGAAAATGTTTTTGTTGTAGTTTTTGCCATTTCTATAACGAAAATGTTTTATTGCTATTTTATTATTATTGTTGTTCCTGCATTGTCTTCGCTTGCATTGTACCATTAGATATGTAACACTTGTTAAATAGTTTATCATGTCAGACAATGAAATATATGTAGCAGTTGATGTCGTAATGGAAAATTAATTTTGTGTTTTATGGTATTTTGCATTTTTGTTGTTTCTGCTTTGTGTTTTATTTCTTTTCGCTTTTCATTCATGAATTTCACTTGAACGCATAAACTTACGCACACACAGTTTTATATATATATATACACATGTGTACATTATATATACATACACATGCGAGCATGCTGAGGGTGCATTACGACAACACGACAGAGCGGGTGGGGCATCACAGGTGGACTTACGGGGATGGGAGCCTCCGACTTATATGATAAGTCTCATGATGAGCTACTTTGCGCGTCGCACTTGCGTACGATAGCCAGAATGGTACTGAGTTCCATGAGAGGACGGGAGGCCTGCCGCAGGAATCGTTTCTCGGCACTCTGCTACGGAACATCATGTACAATGATGTGTTTAAGTTGCCAGTTTCCACTGATGTCACAATAGTTGGCTTCGCCGACGATATTGCCATCGTCGTCGTTGCTACGCACATTAATCAAGTAGAAATCATAGCAGACGACGCAAGGGCACGCGTGAAAGCTTGGCTCAACACATAGGGTCTAATAAGCAGCCGAAAAAAAGTTGAGAGTATGCGGGTGAGAATCACCAGCTTTACGATTATATCTTACCCGGTACTGAAATACTTAAGAGTTATGACCAACAATCGGCTAAGCTTCAGACAGTATATACAATATGCTGCAGATAAGACAGCCGGAATCCAATCGGCTTTGGTAAGGATGACACCAAACACTAAAGGGGCTAGAAGTACCATGAAAAAGGTGATCCCCACGTGGCCCGACGTGCTGTCGATGAAATCGATGTAGAGGAAAATGGCGATGATGTACCGTCTTAGTCATATGATACTGGATTGCAAGTGCGATCCCGGTCGATATCCTGGCGGGCAGATTCGATCACGAAGTATGCCCGGATTGTAAGAGCGCAATAAACTACGTCGAGCACGTAATGTTCAGCTGTCCAAGGTTTAAGGCATTTAGGCAACCTAGAGGGGGGCCACACAAGATATATAGCAAGATGACCGACAACGTAGAAACTTGGATCATGGTCAACAGTTTTGCGCCAAAGTTGCTGCATAAATTGCGCCGCTTAGATAGGCAGCGAGTGGAGAGGGAAGGAAGTGGAAGGCAATATGATAGTCCACTAAGGTCCCACCAATCGTGGAGTATCAATTGAAACCAGCCCCGGTCGTCCCATGAGTGAGACTGGTCGAAGACGTGTGTGTGTGTAGAGGTAGTTGTAGAACGTAGGCGCAGCAACATATTTCAAAAATTTCTACCTCCAGCTCGCATAGCAAATAACAAAAACGCACACACACACACGAATCAATTTTCAAATTAATGACATTTCGAGGAAAACTCTTGCTACATGACTTGATCACAAAGGAATAGAAAAACAATTTAAACTTTTTTTATATTTAATATATTAAATCATATATAACTAATATAAGACCACACACAGCTTGGTTTGGTCCTTTTTCCACTTGCTTTGAAGGGGAAGAGGACAACAAATAATTTGCGAGAAACAATTAGCTAACTTATGTTATGTGTTAGCAAGTAGATACGCTTGTAAGAGTAATAGTCGACCATCCTTAACACTGGCTATTTGCCATCCAAGCAAATACCATGACCTCGAGTTAGTTTCAAGTACTCTCTAGTTTTTGTTTTGTATAGACATGTTCGCTACTCGTGTAACACGGAGACGGCAAGAAACAAATCACGTGGGAAGGAGCCCGCAATCCGACTCGGCACTCAGGTTAGCTGCGACCACAGAAACTTTTACCGCGCTTGGTATTGGAACACGCGAACACTGACTTTCTAGCTCCAGTTCTTACCTAATCGGCTAATCACGCTATTCATGTGTGGAGTGTGTGCAAGATGGCACTTGATAAATAAATACAAGCCATATATTTGTGGTCTTTATGTGACGGTCGTTGGCATCACGGTACATTTTCGGAGTTGCTTGTGTTTATCATGATTGCCAAGGTAAGCCGTAGGATTGTTATTACGAGAATATGTTTTGGAAATTGTTATCGTACGATTGAGAAAACCTCCCTCTTCCTCCTTTTTTTTTGAATAAAGCAAAAAATGAACAATAAAATAAAAGCTTTTTAAAAATTGAAATTATTTGTTTATTTCTTTATACATATGAAGAGAAATTAGATTTTAAGCATCACTTGCCCGCGTTGAGAGCAAATGTATAGACACGTCTGCGGGAAAAGTTTGCAATTTATTGTTGTGGGATAAATTTTGGATAACAAGGAAACCATTTTTCGAAAAATTGCTAATTAACAAAAGGCATTTGATTCTAAATCATGTTAAAACTTATGGAGCATTACGTCGTACTCGAGTCGCGAAACAGAAAGATAGAGAGCGAGAGCAAAAGAAGACGTATTTCAAACAGAGAAATGCATCAACACTTTCTGAATCTTTCAGGATTTTCACGATTTATGATAATTCCGAGTCTTGCAATTTTAACTATATATCTATGCTTCGGTGGTGAGAAAAACAATTCTTCTCGAGAATTGAAAAATCAAAATATTCGATTACTTTTATATTAAATTATTATTATGATGAGCATTGAACATTATACCCTTTTGTCGTGTGAACTTCAGTTTTCGTTATATGAGAGCGGGGCTCAAAAATTTCCCCAGCTTGTCCAAAATTTTCATACCAATGTGGAATGCTGAAATACTACTACTTAGTCCCTTTTGCCGAGAAATTTTGAAAATTGGAATTTTTTCCATATAACGATTTTTCAGAATAGGGCTTTATATGGGGAGGTGTCGAAAAAGTGGACTGATGCAAACCATTTTCAATAGAGTTTGTCCCTGGGTCAAAGTACGTCGCTGTACCAAGTTTCATCAAAATATGTCAAAAATTGCGATCTGTACTTGCAGCGCAAATTTACTTGGACAGACGGATAGACAAACTTAGATCATTTCAGATTATGATTCTTAATCGATCGGTACAATAAAGACGGATATATCTTAGGCCCTTTAGCGTGTTACATACGTCCGCACTGACTTACTATGCCCTCTCCCACAAGTGGTGTAGGGTATAATGAAAATAACAAATCGTTGCTGCACGAATAACAAAAACAAAAGTAAAGAATTGCTTCAATAATTTTTATTGCTGCTGTTGTTGTTATCGCAAATACTGATTCATTCCTTTGATATTTAACTCAGGCATTGATTTATATCTATCTATATATACAATATTATAAAAAATATCCATATGTATATATGAATTAAAAATGGGTTTATGCATTGTTTCATCTTAATCATCACTAGTGTAGTAAGTATCGATAAGCGATGAGTAATAAGTAATGAGCAATTTCCGCCATTAAAACAGAAAGATATTAACGCAAATTGAAAAAAAAAAGAAAAAAGAAAAAATGGTCAATAATAATAAGTCCTGAGAAGTTAAATACGTTATATCGGAAATAGTTTCAAATCCCTTTCCAACTTTCTAATAATATATCGGTAAAGCAGTAAGTTTCTACCGTTTATCGATTTACCGAAGTTACGCACGTTTTAACAAGCGTCTGGTGGTGGAGTGTAGCCCAACAGATGGAATTACATGCAAGTTGTGCTTCTTCGCGCTTTGTGTTTCAGGTCAATTATATATATGTAACATGGCATAAGCAACATTCTCTGTATACGTTGAACTGTAATAGTTTCTAGTTGTTTCATACAAACGAGAGGGTACAAGCGGATGCATTAAGTTTACGCCATTGGTTGGATGAAAATCTTCATATATTTAGACTTAACAAGAATTCTATTCTGAAGATTGATTGTCCATTCAGAGCTGACCAAGTTTGTTCGACTAATCAAAATTAACTTTGAAGTGAAGTGATTACAAAAAGTTCAAGTCCATCGCACGTAATCAACTATAAAGAAATTATGTTCGGTTTGGGACGAGACTTTTAATGTGCAATTTTCGATTTTACACATTTACATATCTAGTAATACATGTCTGTATAGCAACGTGAAGCGATCCATTTACTCCATTTGCTTGATACACTTTGAGACGATTTAATCTATCGTAGTTGACGAGAAAAAAATTTGAAGTGAAGTTAATTTTGTGGTTCAAGGAAAAAATTTTTACCAATCGAAAGGGAGATCCAGCCAAATTAATTTCGAAATTCGAACTGATCGAAAATATGACTAAGGCGTATTTCTATTCATTATAAACTTTTGATAAATCCAATACGATCTTTATAGTGAATATAGAAATCACCCAAAATTGTGATGGAGTCGAGAGTTATCTTGCATTTCTTTAATACAAAGATTACCTATTTCAGCTATGCATTCTAAGTGCAAGGTATTTCCGGAAATGAATCATTACAGGCGATGAAAGAATAATTATTATTTTCGACTTTAATCTAGTCTTTGCCAAGCCGCTTAGAAGGGGTTAGAAGGGGTAAAATTCGTCTTGTGAAATTTCTTATTTTTCGTATTCGCAAAAATTATTACTTCTGTTACCGCGCGAACACATCATACTACTATCGCTTAAGCGTCATAATTAAACGATATTTTATTGATTGACTTAGTGAAAGGATCGAATTAAAGGCAAGGAATTAAATAAGTAAAGCAATAACTTAGACCGACGTGTAGGACGAGAGGAAGCCTAGCGACTTTGGTACTTACAGACTCTACTCTTTTTCCATTGGAGTTGTTGTAGACACAATCCATTTCTTCCTAGGAAATAATTGGTTTTGTAAGACGCGTGTTTTTTTTTTTTTTTCCATATCTGAAAAGTGAGTTTTGTCGTTGCGGCTACTTCCGAATATCTATTTTTCATACATGTTTCGAATCACCTGAATCAACGCAATAAATAGTCCAAAATGAGATAAGTTAAACTCCTGCGCACTAATACCACTCTATTTACCATCTTAGAACAATAGCTTCTACACCTGTTTCTACCTATAACCTCTCCGTCGTGACTGTACATAGAGGGCACATAAACTGAATGGCTGACCGTATATTATATGTAAACAAAGCAAAGAAATGTATAAACGAATTTCGTAGTCATCATAGATTTGAAGTCTCAGCTTTCACTTAATCTACTACACATCACAAGTTTGATATGCATCCGAATGGAAATTTAAAGACGACAAATATCTGATAGAATTTTATTACCAAACAAAGTCTCAATTCCTATAGATAACATTAATATAAATAATATTTAATTGATTTAAATAAATTTTTTCTAAAAAATATATATGCAGATGAGATTTATATCATAATGAAAAACCGAAGTTAGATATATGCCAACCTACTAATTTCATACGAGTTTGTGGCTTAAGAAAAATGTTCGTTTCCCTTTTAAACTTGTGCTTGAAAAATTTTATAAAAACATTAAATAAGAATTTAAACAATTTTTGCCGATTTCAACTTCAAAGAATACCTTTTTCGACATTTTAAGGGTTACAGCAAAACAACATAATCATCAATCTTAGCGTTGATAAACTATTTTATTGTCGATGTAGAACATTTCATCATAAAACATTAAGTGGCGGCCACTGGCCTGTTTTACTACTTAACCTGATTAACTGGTATGACGTGATCGCCCTGCGAGATGTAAACCTTTTGAGTTATGTTCCCGCCGCCACAGAATCTTTTGGTTAATGCGAATGCACATTAAATGCGCGTGTATAACTCCATATAAATTAAGACCAACATACTTGAATTGTACGTCGTTTCAGAGCATCGTTAACTTTAGGTTAATAGAAGCTGTCGTTATCATCAACACCACCACCACCACCATCACCAACCACCATAATCATCACTAGCATTGGCAGCGTACTTGGAGTTAAGTTAGCCCTTGAGTACCATCGACGTCAATTCTGGCCAAGCAAATACTTATTTTATCGCATTTATATGTTTACATATATATATATATATATATATATATATATATATATATATATATATATGCACTTATAGGTAACGTCAGGAAAGTTAATAACTTAAGTATAGTAGTATGTATATATATACATATATATATATATATGAATGTATGTATATATTATATATAAAATTTAAAACCTGAGTTGCATGCGAAATGCTTCATTAAACTGCTGCGCTATATATTCAGCTCAAGCCAGCTTAACTAATTGAATATGACTTAACGTATGACAGGGCAGAGCAGGATTGTAATCATACAGTCAGTCAGTCAGTCAGTCAGTCAGTCAGTCAGGCAATCAAGTAAGACCGCCAGTCAGTTAAATTATTTCGTGTCAACCTCTCTAATTATGGCCTTATTTGCTTAGTGTGTGCTGGTGGTACCTTAGGGAAATCATAACTAAAGTGTTTATCTTAGTTACATCCAGCCGTTCTTTTCTTCTTTTTCTTTTTTTTTTTTTTTTTGTCGTTTATTTTGTTATATTGCTTTGGTTCTTAGTTAATCATTGCCGGCAGTGTTGGTGGCGGCCAGACTCGGCCAAAGGCAGCAGGTGCATGTTGAAATGTCAGTCTTTTTTTTTTTTTTGTTCCTTTCTGTTTTTCCTTTGTCCAAAGCACTGTTCTGTCTATTCTATGCTATTCATTTATCTCAGCTCGGTGGTCGGTCGTCTTTTCTAAAAGCTCTTATAAATTAGAGTAAACGTAGACTATATAGAGTGTTGCGCTTGGTTGTATATGCAGCCATAATTATGTAAATTTTATGACACTTTTGTATGGTATGTGTGTTGATTTCATCTGATTTAACGTCGCTTATTTAACTCATGATGCCTTCATAAACTTTTTAAACTGACTGTTTAGTGCCACGCTGAGCTTGCCTTTGACAAAGATGTTTCTTTTTAGTAGCATTTCTTTTTTCTTAACGTACCCTGTTTTTTTCTTCGTGATTGATTAATGCTTTACAATAATCATCGTAAGGTAGTTAAGGAACTCGAATGATTTTCTTTCTTTTTTCTTTGGTAAGCGATTAATTTAGTCATTGGTTTAGGGATGTGATTTAAAGTATGAGAAGAAAGATCTGATATACCGCAAACACTGAATCTTTATATAGCCCTTCCAAGTAAGATTGTGTAAATATCATTCAAATATTATTTACCATATATATATTTGATGGTATGTATATGTTCTTATAATACGTAGATGCGTAATGTTAAACAAATTTGACGAAAAAATGGAATTCCAATTTGACATATGCCACAAGACGTGCGTAGACGTTCTCCTTCTTCAAAATATTCCCACAAGTCGATAAATAGTTCACTAACGGGAACTACTGTGGATCGGCACTAACCTATTTTTAAAATTGTCATAACTGAATGCCAACATTAATGAAAACCTTCGATAACTTTGCAAATACCTTCAAAATGCAAGCTTTATTCGGCATGAAACCGTTAGGGCCCTGAGATATCATCGATAGAGAACACAGTAGCAAGTAGAGATCTTGTGAAGGGGGTGCACGATTTTACTCAAAGTGTACGCTGGTACCTTGTAATGGTGGCCGTGGTATGAATCGTGGTGTTGCCATCGAATTGAGATTTTCATTATAATTGCAGTACGTTGTTTGTATTGGATTACAATTCGCAACAGGGCGGAAGTTCTGTCGTTAAAGGTCTTAAGCAAACGAAAATGGGGTAAAACTGATAACAATTTAATATCTGCCATAACGAAGTACGTCATGCTAGAAATTGGTAACTCTAACCTTTGAATGAAGTGATGGCAACCGTGCAACCCAATTGCCTCATGCATTTCCTATGCTTTTTATTTGCAACTTTCGTAGCAGTAGGATAAAAAAATGTACGAAGAGAGCCGAACATATAACCGAACAATAAACCTTTATCATCATATCTAATCACATCTAACACATTGTTACTCTGTATTGCTTCTTTTTCATTTCTTGCTGAACAATGGACGGTATAAACCAAAATTGCAAATCACATAATATAAAAAAATGTAGATTAGTGTCAGGTAAACATAAGTTAGATAACTCCTTTTAAACTTTAAAAGAAACTGCCCTCGTTTCCTCGTTTCGTTGCTCCTTTTGCTTCCATTTGATTTGTTTGTGTACATGTAACAATGTATGACTTATCAATTCCCAGAAGGAAACAGGAAGAAAACTTCATTGCGTCAGGCTCTCGTCTCTCTACAGATTTACAGCTGATTTATTGATTGCCCAGACTACGAGTTTGGCTATATTTATTTCCAACCAAAATACACGTGGTACCCGTCTTTAAAGTAATCAACAAACAAACGCATTATGGAAAATAATGGGGATGTAAGCCGCTGTTATTTCTTTCTTCAATTTGCGACCAAAAGAAAAGCGACCTTTGGTTAGCTTAACTGAAACCCCCTACGTACTTCCCTTTAAAAGCTTATTTGAAAAATATTCTACAAAATTTGAATAAGAAGGAGGAAATTGTAATTGTTTTCAGGACCACTTCGAATAGTCAGTCTCCTTTCCAGAAAAAACTTGTTTACAGTGTCGAAGCACGTTGTAGACACACATGTTTGGTCACAATAATAAAGCTTTTATTCATTTTTGGGACCAATTTGCTGAAGGCCTTGAGCTTGTCCTTCTGCCTTCAAATATTTTGTTCCCCACTGAAAAGCAGAATTGTAAACGTGCTACGAAACCACGGTCGAATTCACAACTAAAATGAAAAGCTTCATCACTAGCTTCGAATTTCTTGGCAAAAGTACTGATTCCCCTCTGCCTCGCATCGTATTCCTCAAAGGTCGTATTGGTGAAGCTGCTCTCATATACTTTTGTTTGTCAATGCTATTTATTTATTTATTGTGCATATATGTGCAGATCGTATGCTTGCCTCCATTGAAATCTCTACCTTACTTGAGGTTTCAATCCACAACCATTTAGTTATTAGTCGCGATCCTTTGCTACCTCGGCTTCTCATGCGCGTAAAGTGCTCTTTAATAAACGTAAACACTTCCCAAGGCCATCTGGTAATGTATTAGAAATCAACACAAGAGACTTCGGATCGCAACTTCCCAGTAGATACCAGGTAGCGTATATTATAACGATAAACAAAAAAGAAGATTTTCGCTAACTTCACAATGCCTTTCGCCTTTAAGTTGTGTCCCTCAGTCTCAAAAATGCAACCCTTTATTGCTCCGATAGGTAACAATATACACACCGTCAAAACATCGTAATAACACCAAAGCGGAACAACATAACAAAAGCGCAATAAAAACTTTAAATACAGCGGGAAATTCATTAGTTGAGGATTTGCTTGATGTTTCTATTAACGCACCATTTGATTGCTTGCTCTTTCATTTTCATTTTCATTTTCATTGTATGTATGCGAGCAACAATCACTTAATTGTCTCTTGATACGTCATCGCACTCTATCAAAAACTAGTGTAGCACGAGCGCATACATTTCTGTGCTATGGTGCAGATATATGAAAAAAACAAATCAAAGATGAGATAGCAATCTAATCTGTTTTCCTTTCATCATTTTTAAATATGCTTCAATAACTTTCGGGCAAAATTTTTCCATTCGCGCATCTTTATATGTATTTTTTCTAAACAAAAATCAAACATAGCTGTCACGTAGTTGACTTTACGCTAAGGGCCTTATTGCACAAATACTCAAAAAAAGGGTTGTAGGCTAACAGGATGCCGATCGCGTCAGTTAATAGGATTAAGGAAGAATATATGTGATGTTTTAAGTGTTCGTTTCGTTTTAAATTAACGAGGCTTTGGTTTATAAGCCTGGAATATATTCTGGGAAGTTATCTCATGAAAACTAAATAGCTAACGTGCCTTGTTCAACATCGCATTGGTGACATGGACAATTGCATAAAATATGTTACATATATCTGTGTGTAAATATGTTACATATACAAATAAAGATAAATTGTTCCTACCATGTAACCCCTTTTCAATTACGAAAAATCGCTTCAAACACATATCGAAAATTTTCACCAAAATTTCTTGAAGCATTTCACGAGCATAACGATGTAAGGTGCTGATGTAAACGATGAAAAGATAATGGCTTGCAATTGCTGGTTCGTGCGTACGCACAGATGTAAGCTTAACAAGTAAGAGAATTATATTCGGTCGTGCTCGAACCTTTTACACCCGGCACGCTTATACTACAAAAGATTAAAAAAAAGAAAGAAAACTAAATTTTCATACTCTATAACATTGGGGTGGGCGTGGATGATTTTTTCCCCTATTTTTTACAATAAAAGCTGAAATTTGTATCGTGTGTCAATTTATGAGTAACGAGCAAAAAGCACGGGAAGCAACGGAGTTCTCAGTTTTTGTTGCATTGGCGTGCGGCCGTGTTCTTTGACCGGTCTTGATCATTTTCAAATTTTTTGCAAAAATTTGTAGACGACATTTTCGTTTTAGCGACCACGAGAATCTTTAACATACATACTCCATAGGTAGGTAGACGGACAGATGGAGCGCTAAACGGATGGACATGCTTAGGCGCATTTCGAATTTGAACGTGGTCAAGAATTTACATTTAATGAGATTATGTTCCACTGTAAGGCTGGGTAGACGTTCCCGATTTTCCCCATTTATGTAGACGTACTACAGCATCAGCCTATAGAGCTCACGATCAAATTGTTGTAGATTTGTTTGTTGTTGTTTATGAGTAACGAGCAAAAAAATAACACAAATTTTTTTTCTTTTAAAAAAAACACAGGAGTTTTCAGATTAAGTGGTACGGTAGGCGTGTTCTTCAAACGATTTTCAATACCAAGCTGACTGCAAGAACTTTCAATGTTTCTGCCAAACTTGAAACCGATAACTTTATTGTTGCCACGACGAGTATGTTGATAACAGATAATACACAGAGACGGACACTCGGCCAAATGGACAGATGGACAGAATGGACATTTGATGCTGGCCAATAATATATACACTTTGTCGGGTCTCTGAAGCTTACCTCTGGGCGTTACAAGCGTTCTGACAAAATGAATATACTCGTTAACCTTCGGCGATGCGTTTAAAAACATTGAAATGTGTACGCGTTTGCTTTGTAAATATTTGATATAATGCTGCTGCATATCAAGAGAGCATGAAAGAGCAAACCACCAAAGGGCTGTTGCTGATGTGTAACAGCGCTACTAGTGCTAGCTTAAGGAATACATAAAAGTCCCCTACAACGTACACTACCGTCTCTGTTAAAAATTATATTTTGGATTCTCTTTTTATGGTAGTTCTCTCTGGTACCACTGGGCCACTTGTTTGTTGTGTTTACGAGATGTCAACTATAGTTTACACATTTTAATGAGATTTACGACCGATTTCAGCGTAAGCCTGCATTTTTCTTTTATGGAAAGTCGGTGCAGTGATGTTATGCCGAGAAATAACTCAATAGTCAATGAGGACCTTTTATTTATTTATTTTTTTTTTTTAATTTTTTCTTGATATTTAGCTTATTAAATATGCTTAAAGCTTATGGGAAGGGCACGCAACATGTGTTGCACACGTGTATTACATTCAACCGTCAATTTTTTAAAATTTTTGTTTTATTTTATCACAAAAGTGTGTGTATCAGAAGGTTATCATAGATCACTTCCTTAAAAAATTGAGGCGAGGGGAAAGCTCGTTACATTGTTGGCTCAAATCTATACGTTAAAGATAGAGACGATCTGATATGGTCTATGAAAACTTATACAGGAATCAAGAAATAGTATAATTTTTAATTAAGGCGTGCATGTAATAACAGCGACCTATCGGAGAATTTGTGAAAGTAGAACGTCTAATGGAAAAGTGGTCGATTTCCAAGTTTATATGGGCGAAGCGGTTTAAGATAACTATAGTCAGCTTTATCAGCTTCTTCTACAAGATCCACAGAAATGCTTTTCACAGACTACAATAAATTGTATACATTCTGAGGTCATTGAATTATATGGTTTCGTTAACTATTGGTTCACTTATTGTGTGTCTTAATTGCCGGGCAACTGCTTGAAACCCAATTTCCACTCATAATTGAGGCGACGAAGTCAAGCCTTTCAAGCATTTGGAAATTCTTGCTTTAGTTAATTAAACTCAATGGTAGCCATACTTGGCAGGCGGATAAAAGAGCCGATATCGGCTATTATGCTATTAAGCATCGAAACATTTATTGAAGTAAAACAAGTCCGAGTGGCCTATCCTGATTATCAAACCTTCTTAGCCATCAATGTAACCGGCATAGATACACCATTGTGCGAAACAACGTCTACCAGCTCTTCGCAGATGACTAAGTGCATAACTATGAATTCGGAAATGGATACCAATGGACGGAATGACTTCTCAACAAGCTAAGTCAACATAATTCATTTGGCTTCCAAATCTTTCGAAAAAGTATTCTTGCCTGCCTTTTCCAAATAAAATTAGCTTTACAACAGTAAAATAGTTGACAATGATTTGGATCGCAAGATGCTTACGATCAATTCCAGCATAAACTTCTACTTAGAACAACAATTTTCAACAACGCGAAGCCTTTTGTTGATGATACCATAAAAAGGTTGCCCTTCAAACATGCACTGGAAGGAAAATTAGAGCGAAAATTGTGAAAGCAAATCTACAATACTCTCTGGTAATCCTTGCCTAGTACCTCCATTATATCCATACTCAAGATCACAACATTTACGAGAATTTGCGTTCGCGACACCCATTCAACATACCAATGAATCCTTAAGAAATCTTTTATTCCGATCTGCAATAATGGACAAATTCTCACAATAACTTTCGCTTTCTTTGTGCCAGACTCAACGTTTGCTTTATTAAACGAATCACATTCGGAGCAACTAGTCCCGTGGACATCCTGGTATTAAGTTTAAAACGTAATATCGTTTTAATATAATACTTTATTAAAACTAATAGGCTCAGTGTCTAATTGAGTCGTCACCTTATGTCTAAGACAAAAATGTGCAAAATTTGAATGAAGAGGGACCCTGTTTGTACCTCTGAGAGAGGCTATTTTACGGCAACAAGGTCTAACTTTTAGTACTTCATGATAAAAATTGGTGGAACGTTGTCATTCCGTAAGTTTATTCTTCAACCTCCTCCCCATGCATAAAGGTTCTCTTGAAGAGTAAACTTTTGCATGGCAACAGATTATAATTTTTCATATTTTATGACGAATATCGAACACTTAATACTTGGCGTTCCGACAACATCAATGCAAGCGACCAGCCTTTTCGCTATATATAATTTGAATTTAGTATTTTGTAGATAGTCTACGCCGAGATAATCGATTATTATATTTAAAGGATGTGCTTTGAAAAAGACAGGTTAGTTAATTCTTAAATGCATATTGTTGCTAATTGTCGACATTCAAGTTTCACTTAATTTTAAAATTATTATTGATTTGTTAATTAAAATTTTTGAAATTAAGTGAAAGTATAATGTAGACAATTGGCAACAATATGCATTTAAGTGCACAGAAAAAGAAAAATGCAAATTGTATTTATTCTCTAAAGAAAAGCCAGAATTGCATGTCAACGATACCCTTCATTCATACATATTCGTGATTAAATGTGTCTACACTCAAAGCTATTCTATTATTTTATTCAATCATACTAATAATAACTTGTTTTCCTCAACTCTTGCCCATTTGTCCATTGAAACATCACGTCATTCATATATTACCATAATTCGATGAAAATAAAGGACGAATTCATTTCAGTGAAAATTATTTGTACAGAAAGTCATTTCACTTCGTAAATATTTCATTTGATGATAAAAAATAAAGAAGGACAAAAAAAGAAAGAAAGAAAAGAAATTGAAATTGAAATTGAAATAAAGGAGAAAGAAAAAGAAAAAGAACCAAGCGAAACGGTTCAATTTTGTGCTTTACGATTTTTGCATACATATTGACTTATTATTATTATTTTCATAAACATAATCAATAATATTGAATCAGTTTCAATTGTAGCTCCGTGTGTGTGCATGCAGTGAGCGATGAATAAATGTTAATAATATAAAAATGAAAGAATCCAGCAAACACAGTACCAGTTGCTTGTCAAACATAAGCAAATGGGGAAACGATTGACCAATGTTAGGTATACGCTTACATACATATATGCATGTGTTCAAATGTATATGAGACATAGCCGTACAATTCCTCACATTTATATATGAATTGAATGAGTAATATTTTGATCTCTTGATTTGCACATTTGTATGTACGTCTATGCTTAACACACATAATATAATATATACTCATACCTTTCTTTAGCTAGGATAAGTAAATAGTTGCTTAGACCGTTCTCTACAACGTGCAATGAAAAAGTACTCGAATTTTTAATAAAATCAAAAGTTGAAATAGGTCGGAACAACCATGACAGCGCTATTTGAAGTTTACTTGTAACGACAAAAGAAAACATTTTTTTTTTGGGTACA
This sequence comes from Glossina morsitans morsitans, assembly GCA_001077435.1. Lineage (NCBI taxonomy): Eukaryota > Metazoa > Arthropoda > Insecta > Diptera > Glossinidae > Glossina > Glossina morsitans. The sequence continues at coordinate 68,107 of CCAG010019541.1, read as the reverse complement.
AAATCCTATTGCAATATATATATAAATCAGGGTAAAAAATAATCTTGTGTTAATATACGAGAAAATTATAAAGCGTTTTCAGTTTAGCCTAAGCTAGTGGATGACGAAGAAGTTAAAAAAGAAAAAAAATAACGAAAAAGTATAGTATAAGGCAGCAGCAACAACAACAACAACAACAACAACAACAGCAAGTACATATAAAAAACCAAGTGAGAGATTTGTGTTCGCCTTGTGGCCAATCTTGTCTACCCACCATCTCAAATAGTTCTTTTTTTTCATTTTTGGCATATACTTATATAAGCTTCAATATGCCGACTTGGACTGTTCTTACTTTAAACTCTTGCATGGCCGTAGTAAAGTTTTAAACTACACGTCGCAACCTATTAAGAAGAAAAACTTTTTCTTCAATTCCTATTTCACCTTTCGGTTTTGCCTTCGACTCTTTTCGAAATGATATTAGATTTTTAGCTTTTCTAGGCTGTTGTTGTTCAGGCGTCACAGCCCTTCTCAAGTATTGTATGAACGTAGAGAAAAAAGCAGAAGACTGAGACAAAATTTTAAAGTTCTGTCGCAACCATTTCGACTTTCCGGATTTCAATAACGAACTATGTGAGAAAGGAGAGGAAAAAAAAGAAAATAGACGGATTCACATACGAAAAACTGGCAAAAAGATAGTCGCAAATGCGACGGACAGATGAATGGAACGAAATATAAATAAAGAAAAGTTGATATACGGATGGACAGAAAAGTAGAAAACATATTGATAGAGCGGAATTTCTGAGTTTGCCAACTAACAAACCGATACAACTAAGTCCTTTCAGACTCTCGCCCCAACCACGACTATATCAAGTTACGTATGTAAGAGCATATATGTTTCTCGGCGTTTCAGATGCACTAACATGGTTAATATATCCAAGTATTTATATGGCGAGCACATAACTAGTTGCCATATTAAGGCAATGTTGTGTATTGGCATGTAAATCCAAAACCAATGTATAACGCCTACATAACCATAACAACATCATAGTGGCATAATACTATTCTGATGGATATTTACTTATACTTTATATGGAAGAGCGTCACCTTCGTTTCTGCCATTTGTGTACTTTTATTATTTATTATTTAATTTAAAAATAAAATACCATTCCACTGCACGCCGACACACATATGAATAAGTTTATAACTAAGATTAACGTAACAAGATTAAAATTGCGAAATTTGTAATGCTCGTCCTAAACAGAAGCTTTCTAAATCTTGACAAGCATAAAAAATAAAATGTAGTAAAACGTATTGTGTGTTTACCGGATGATAATTTTTGCTTGACTGACTCTTCTTTACACGCATCGAGGGAGCAGAATTTGTTATCATTTAAAAAAAATAAATAAATAAATAAACAAATAAATAAATGAAAAAAAAAACTCCAAGTTAGAATTGCTGAAAAGAATGTATGTATGTATGTATGTAGTCATGAAAAAAGAAGAGTCAATAACATCTCACAATGACAATTCATTTATGTGTAAACTTACTCTTCAGCGGTTGCATTAACTTTGTCAAATCGACGTTAAAAGGCTCTTTGCACATTCAACAAATTTAGTTATGACTAAATGTTAAATGAAAAATGTTGTGCGAATATACTTAAAATGAGCGGAGTAGAAAATAAATGAAAAGTTTTGAATCACTTACAGAATCTCTTTAATGCAACAAGTTCGACAGCTACTTAGATTAGAATAAGTGAAACAACAAATTTAGGATATCACTCAATAAGTTCGTAGGATGACATATCACTGTTCATTTTTGCTAACACTACATCCGAAATGCGTACAAATATGTCGTTTAAAGTGTAGAACTATCTAAAAACCATTCGAATTCATCGATAGTGACGACGCCTATACGTTATCCTATGAACTTATTGAGTGCTCGTTTAGTAAGTCTTCACAGGGCAATAGTTCGTAAAAAGATATTAACTTGGACTAGACTTAATTCAATTAAGCAAACAATATTGAAACGTATGTTTGAAAAAAATACATTCAACTCAGTCCTCATGTGAAAACAACTAAAAGTGAAAACAAAACACGCCCGACAAACATATTTTTTTTTAACAGCAAGACAGTTCACCCTATATCTGTAGAATTTAATCGGAGAGCGGTATTCTTGCGAATTTTTGTACACCACTAAGAAGCAAGCAATCAAACAAGAACGGGCTGGGTTGCGTAAAGACGCGCGAAGGGACTTAAGCGAAGTGAAGACCTTAAAGAGAGAACTTACAAAGCGTTTATGTTCGCGATTAAACTCAGCTTAGATCCGTCTATGTGTGATACACATACTAAACGTGAATGCTTAAACAAGCGAAATTTTAATTCAAATGTGCTATCATTCAAAAAATAAGTGAATAGAAAAAAATATCAAAATTTTGCTCATCAAATGACCACAAAATCTATAAACTATATTTTCTCATCTAAAATATATATTTAATAAATATATTTAACTGTTCCTTAACTGTTAACAATTTATTGATTTATTATACCCACCACTGTTAGATGGGGGTATAGTCATTTTGTTCTTTTTCATAATAATTGTGTAACATCGAGGAGGAAGCTTCACAGACCCTATAATGGATATGCATTCTTGATCAGCGTGAAATTCGGAGTTGATATAGCTATGTCTGTCCGTCTGTGTGTCAGTATGGTATTTGTTGTTGGCACTCTCCTGGTCGCAAAAATGAAGATATCTTCTTCAAATTTGGTAGAAGTATTGGAGCGATTTTGCACGCAGCTTGGTGTTGAAAATGGGCCAAATTGGTCAGAGCAGAAGCGTGCAGTGGAGCATGAACTTAACGAAACTACATTTTTCTTAAAAATTTGTGGGTGTTTGCACGTTAGAAGGCTGAAATTTTCCAAATTTACTTCGCGAAACCCTACTACTAACTACTCTTTACATACACAAATGGAAAAAATCGCCATGCCCACACAAAGTTACAACTGATTACATTTTACTTTTTTTAACTTTTTTGAGGTTTTATGCTTACTAATCGTAGGGTAAACAAAACAAAATGTTTTGATGATATATTATCTGGCCAGAAATCGGTTAGTTCTAAAATGAATATGGTGGACACCGGGATCACTTTTTTCCATATCCTGATATGGGTATCGCACAAAAGAGCTTTGCGAGTATAATGCGAAAGGCATGCGAGATTCGGCCTCTGCCCAAAATAGTTTTTCAGAATTGCTTTTTTTTTTTTTTGCATTCAAAGTTGTTTTCATCGTTTTGAAAACAATTCCATGCATACTTCAGTCAACTTTGTTGTATACCTTCAATTGGCTCAAAACGTCTTCCTCGAAGTGATAGTTTAGCTTCGGAAACAGGCAAATGTCAGACGGAGCCATATCAGGTAGTTATGTACGAAGCTTGTGCAATCAATGCCCGACGAGTCCGACCAAATACAATAAATGGGGAAATAAACTACTAGTGAGGAACACTATTGAGAAATCGTATTCATATATTTGGTACTGCTGTATTACTAGTTAAATGGACCTTAATGAATAAATAAAAAATATATATAAAAACCTGTAAGGCTCTTTGACATTTTTACAAAGAAAGGATGGGCTTGTTAAGCTTATTAAAGGTTATCTGACAGAAATCGAATATCAGGCAAACATACTAAAAATATAAATCACTTTTAATACGGTCCAAATACATTCCTAAGAAGCGAAGGAAAAGAGAAATAGTATTCAGGATCCGAAGAAGTGAGGTTAGTGTTAGAAGAACCGCTGCTAGTTATAACAAGATTGCTGCTAAGAAACTCAGCTAACAAACCATATGAATACAAATCGTACAGTCGTGGATAGGGGGCATAGTATGAGAAAAATCTAGGCCCTAATCCCGCAATGATGATGATGAGGGCAAATTTACATTTTATTAAGAGAAATCAGTTTTTTAATTGCATTGCTTAAGATATTTGCTTTTACAGATATTGCCTACAGTGCGATGAAGGAAAGTGAAGGATTAGCAGCTGAGTGGAAGCGGACATGCTGCTGAAGATAAAATAAGGAACCGCACTTCAAATGAAATTGAATGGGAATTGTGTATTTGTGCCTGTGTGCGTGTGTGTGTGTGTGTGTGTGTGTGTGTGTGTGTGTGTGTGTGTGTGTGTGTGGGTCCGGGGGTGGGTCGGTGGGTGCATGTTCAGATAGTTGATGTCAAAATATGGTCTTAATAGATAGCCTAGCAATTCGAACCCAAATAAATTAACTGTGACGGTTCGATAAATAATTTTAAAAGTATATCAATACTTACCAGACTTTAGTTGACTTTCAATAGCTCGTTAGCAATCATTTAAAATATTTCGGAGCAAGTCTTCGAGAAAAGTGAATAAAAAGGTAAAACGAAAATTCACTTTATATTATAAATATTTTCGCAAACATTAAATTTTCTGTATACAAATAATCCAAAGAAACAAAAAAAAAAAAAAAAGATTCAAAATATTGGAAAAAAAAACAAAATAATAAACAATTATTAATAATATTAACACATTTTATAAGTAGAAACCAGAATTGGCAACATTCACATGTAAAAAGGAAAATTAAATCAAAAACAAACACAGAAACCAAAACTTGTTGTTTAAACGTGAAGTCAGCTTGAGTTGCGCTCTGTTGTTGTTTAACAAAAATATTTCTCTTTAAACTGTTGTTGTTGTTGTTGTTATAAATATTTATTTTTATTTATTTATTTATTTTTTTATTTTTATTTTTATTTTTTTTTTGTTGTGTTCTCATTGTGCAAAGAGTGCATACCAATACGCGGGCACACATTTGCTATAAAACATACATACATACATACATACATAAATACACAATATCTTAAATTTTTATTTACAACGCGTTGGTTTTCTGTAAGTCGTAATACTTGTCTATTGTTTTTCCTTTTTCTTTAATGTCTTTTTTATTTTTTTTTTTTTTTTTTTTCTTTTCTCTTTTAACGGCATTTGTTGTTATGATTATAAAATATACATGTATATATATATATATATATATGCATGTACATATATATAAGATAAATAAGTTAATAACATATACGAAATAATGAAGTAATGAAGGTAGATAAACATATGCAAATACGCCTGTACGTGAACGTATACACTTTTATATATATATTTATATTTATGTATATTATATGCATTTAATACACACGCGCATATAAACATACATACATACATACATACATACATACATACATACATACATATATACATACATACATACATAAATACATATTATTGTTATTAATCAAATAAGAGCATGAAACACACAAAAATAAATAAATAAAAAATAAAGCGCTCAACCCAGTTTACCTTGAGATGCGGTGCAAGCAAAAGCTTTCAGTATAAAAAATTAAAGCAAAATAAAATTTTAATAAAAATTAACTTAAGAAACATGAAACATTTTGCTTGTTATTACGCTTTTTTTTTTCTTTTCTTTTTGTATTTCACTCCGCCTGCATTTGTATTACATTAGAGTTGTCGAACGCTTGGAACGCATACAAATTTCAAAGCTTAAACGTGTGATGTTCTGTTGACCGACGTACATGCCTTAGTCGCCCATTTAGTTATGTTCGTTCGTAAGTGCATCCGTGAATCTTTCTATGCATAATGCTAACGAGCAGAACGAACACGATCATAATTTTTAGGCTTCAGTCTGACCAATCTATGCAGCAATAATTAATGTAATTAAATTGATTTTTTCATTCAACCAAACCAAAAAAAAAACAATAAATAAATGAAAATACTAAGACTCAAGACCTACTCCCGCCTGTAATTATAAATTAATCTTCTCCGTACTGTTGCATGTGTAGATAGCACCGCCGTGTTAATGATATTATCCGACTTTATTTGTTTGTTTGTATGTTTTGCCTATGCTAGGTTACATATTGCGTAGCAAATGGTAATAGTTCTAGAAAATACATATGATGGATGCCGTAACTTACTCACTTCTTTTCCTCACCTTGCCTGACTATTCAATTGTGGCTACTTGCCCTCCTGTCTCTTTGTTCTCGCGATAGAAAAATGTTTTTGGTAAGAAAACGAGCTCAAGGTCCCATACGTTTCTGCTTCACTTTTCACAACGTCTTTACCTTGCGAACATAAGCTTATATGGTTTTTTAGTTCACCAAATTAAGCGTCGATTTCTCTTTGTGATTTCAAAGCAATATTCTCTATAAACTGGCCCCAATTGACGCTTTGATCTCTTGATTACATTTTGCCTTACAAGGCTTTACTGAACCTAATTTTTACTTCACCGCATAGCGACTACCGATAGTATCACATCACTCAATAAGTCTACGATCTAATTTGACGCTTTTTAGTAATTTTTTCATCGATATAATTCTACATAATACGTCTTATTGGGCCGTTGTCCCTTTTGAAGGCAGCCGATGAAGATATCCGTATTTTCCCAGTCGCACTTTTGTCTTTTTGGTCGCTTTGGATGGCTTCCGCAGTGGAGTGTAGTAATAATTCTATGTTTCATCCCCTGGCATAATTAGAACGAAAAACGCATAATTTCGTTGGTCAAAAGTAAGCAAACGCGACATCTACTACGAATAGATTTTTGTCATGCGTCGTCATAACATCTTTCCAGTCAATGCTGAGCGCTGAAAGCAATTTTTCCCTTTAAAAAGCAACGTTTTAAAAAGGAGAATAACCAAAGTAGCGTCACTTAGCGTCCCTGTAACCAGTAAATTAATTATCGGAATATCATGAAAATTTTACACGCATCGTTTGAAGGCCGATGTTACCTAAAAATCATAGGAGTCAACAGTGTTGCCAAGTATGTGTGTCAAATCGGAGACTTATTGAGTCATGTGTTATACCTCTTTTTAATTTATATAAAATATGGAATCATGTTATATGACGAGAATACTCTTTGGAGGTTCACTATCGCTCAGGCTAAAAAGTACATTTCACTTTAGACTCCAGGTATGAACAGCCGATTGCCATTCTCAGGGAATGTTGCCGCGAGTTCTCTGTGAGTCGCTTCTTAGCGAATTCTTCCTCTTCAGCATGTGGATTGATAACCACTCATAGCGCTTCCAAATTGGAGTTGCAAGAGTATACAATGCGGAGTCTAAAGTAACTGAAATTCATTGTGCAATAGAATAAAGCCTGCCGCTGCTAAGATACTATGAACAATCTATCCATTGCAGTTATGTCTTTTATGAAAAATCTTTTTCTGACTTTAAACAAAAACTTTCTTCTCATTCTGTTTAAATCGATCGAAACGTTAGCCCATACGCAATAGAGATCAATTCGTCATCTTCTTCTCTCGCGGAAGAAAAGTTCTACTTTATGTATTATGTATGGTCACCGTGTATTAGCTAAGATACATTGAGGTTATGTTTTACTTCAAGTATATCATAGAAATTTCTTATATACGACAGTTTATTGAAATTAACTAAACTTTAACTAAAGATTTTACACTTTTTCTTTAAAACTCTTTTCAAAATCATTTTTTAGTTATATATATATATATATATATGCGTATATATATATATGAATTAGATATATATCGTGATACATAGAATAATAAGTAATTCATTAAAAAGTCTTCGTCTCCAATATGAAAAAACAATTGCATTTTGAATTCGATAGATTAGGTGTAAAAATGGACAGGGAAATAGTTAAAAGTTTAAAATAGATTTTGATTTAGCTTTTGCTATTAGGCGATGTAGACACGACCAACACTCCAAGATATTAAGTGTTTTTGAATAATGTATTGCACTGCAGATCTACTCCGTTTCTATTCTTCATACTTTCTCTTAGTGTGGACCGTTTTGGTTCACTTGGGCTTGTAGACTTCTCTCTGAGCTATGTAAAGAACATCAGACAACCGCCTTAGAATGTATGAAGAGACGAAATAGAAAGCATATCCCCCTTCATCGTCATCCTTGTTAGCGGACGTCCTTATCAATTGCTTTTTTTCCTAACTACTTTTTCTCTCTCTCTGTCTGTCTCTCTCTCTCTCTCTCTCTCTATCTCTTTTTCTATCTATCACTCTCTATATATATCTCTCTAGGAAACTTTATACCAAAATAGATGTATGTGAGCCTTGCTGCTTTATAGCTGAGCGTAATCTACTTTGAAAATTTGTTAGGGCTTTTTAATCTCAAGCGCACTTTGTATGCGTGCCGTCAACTACAGGTTATTTAAACGTAACGGATAGTGAATATTGATTCGTTAATGAATACTATAATATATAATATATATAATATACTCAATTGTGTTTTAGTTTAAAAAAATATAATTTAAGGAAAATAAAAATATAATTCTTTAAAATTGGTTTCGGTTTCTTCTTTTCTTTTTAATTCGTTATATAATAAGCATATGAATATTTTTTTTTTTTTTTGGAAACTTCCGTTGATGACCTTCACTAGTTCTAGTTTTTATAAATCTTTTTAAAGTTTTCTTCCTCCTTCAAATTTATAAATATTTATTAATTTTTTCTTATTATTATTTTTTTTTTCTTTTTCAACCTTTTATTTAAAATTCACAAAGGCTTGCAAAAAAAAAAAAATAAAAATAAAACAGAAAACAGAAAAAAAACAAAAAAAAGGTTTTGCTTCGATAAAGATATTGTTAAACTTTTCCTCTCTGAGTGAATACACCGACATGTCTCGATGCAAACTCATGGAAAGCTTAAAAGCATTAGATCAGCGTTTGTGCAATTTTTAAAGCGATTCCAGTTTTTAAAAGTTGCAGACTTCTATTTGATTTTTATTGATAAATTTTATATTAATTTTTTATTTTTATAGTTTATTTCTATATATTTATTTATTTTTTCATTAATTAATTTATTTATTTATTTATTTATTTTTTTTTTTTTTGGTAATTATATTTTAAGTGCAACTGAAAGTTCTCTTTTTGTAACTGCTTTTATATAAAACAAAATTTGTATATATTTTTATATGCAGATTATGTGGATATAATAGACGCGTACACTTTTCTTTTAATGTTTTATTTATTTATTGTTTACCTTTGCGATATTCGTTACCCGTTCTGTTCAGTTACCACCTCACGACTAAAGTTTTACGTTCAGAGACAAAGTCAGAGTTATGGTTGGCATACCTGTTGCCTCCACACTTAGCAAACGTTATAAGCTTAGGTTAGCTAAGGCTTAATGTAACGCTCCCCACACATATTTTAACAAACCTACATGCATTCGTATAATCATAGCGAACAGTTAAAGTGTTTGGAGACTTTTCATTGTATGCGTGCACATATATATATACATATACATATATATATATATATATATATATGTGTGCATTTTAACCAACAAGTTCGCCGTTAAACATCATCATTTGAGAATCTCCACACGTAGTGTGTGTAGTATACAAAAAACCTAATAAACTCACCTCAACATCATTCGTACTCTAATTTGACCCAAGTGATCTTTACGTTTTAGACTTATTGAACGAGCCAACCAGCTAACGTTGCAAAAATGTGGGCTTACAAATTTATATACAAACACATAAACACATAAACATACACATATATACGTACACACACAAGTACACGGGTACACAAATTTCAAAATGCACTCATATACGTTTTCTCTCACTTGAATACTTTATAATTTAGCCTAAACGCTTTGAGGAGATAAATTCTCAAATACTGACTACAGTTGATACAACGTTTCAAGGTGAAGAGTAAAGTGTATTAACTGCTTAGTCTTAGGAGAAAGAAGAGATCGTTTAAAACAGTTGGTTTCCTTTTGTTTTTCTTTTTTTCATTTCTTCTATAATATTAAATGTCTTTTTTTTTTTTCTTTTTTTTTTTTGCTTTATGGTATACAGAGGTAAGTGATTTAAATGATTACTCGCACGGCTTCGTTGGTTTTTGGGTGCTGTTAGATTTAAGTTGGTAAACACATGAGACACACTGCTTGTATAATCAGGACCCCGAAACTAAAACAATTTAAGAACAGGGCCTATTAATACACAACTGCTTACAACTGACAATACAAATTTTATAAAATTAGCGCGTGACTAATTAAAATATTTACGCATTATTCCCTATTTTGGCTTTTAAATAATTCCAAGTGCTTTGGCAGTGCTATTCGAGCTGAAGAATGACAAGAAGGCGATATTAGCAATTACAAGTATAATTAATATAATCAATCGTTTGGGCGGACTAATCGGTGGACGCAAGGGGATAAAAGTCGCAAAAAGGCAAATATATATAAGAGAACAAAAGAAAGAATTGATCGCCATAGTTAAATACATTGCGAATCCCACGCCCATGATCAATGATCTCAGCTCTATTGATTACTTCTCTGCGTCATATCTTAAATAATAATAATAATAATAATAATAATAATGCGAACTGGCATTTATTTAAATTTACATTAAAGTCAGATATGCGCCCTTAACTTTAGTAGCGTTCCCGTATATATGTACAAGTTTTTGCTTTCTATTGTTGGATACAAAAAGATTTTGTTACTTATTTTTCTCTGCTTTTGTTTAGAACTTGAAACCGTTACTTTTGTGTAGCACTCTTAGCCACCATTAGGTACAAAGAACATAAAACAGAAAAAAAAAACCATAAAAACTTAAAAAAAGAAAAAAAAAAACGAAATCTAAGCCAGGCAGTGAGAGCTCGGTATGTTAGTCTTATAACAGATCTGAAAAAAATCTTAATCGCTGAGATTATCAAAACTTTAGGTCATATAAGAGGTTAAGGGTTGGCTTTATAACTGCTAAGCTGTGACTCAATGATATTCTCAAATATATGTCATGCAGTAAAGTTTTGTAGCAAATAATTAATTAATTAGTGAACTTTTATTGCATATAGTTTTCAACTTTAATTTAATAGACAAAAAATTGTTTAGACTTAAAAAAAAAAAAAATATCTAAAAGACTTAAACAAAAAACTAATTTTTATTTCATGTACAGTTATGCAACATTGAAAAGTAACTTATAAACTTGAAATTTTCGATCACTACGGCGATTATTGTTTATGTCTTCTTCTTTCCACGAAATTGATGATTTAGAAAACTTATCAGCGAAGATGGCCATTATCCCAAACGTGGAGCAAATGGCGCCTTATTATTTCGTAACGCTCCCTCTCTTTCTTTCTTATTACAAGACAAGATCAAGGTCCCGCAACGGCGAACAACAATATCTATGCTCGTGTTGGAGCAGCTCCAAGTCTCGAATAAGCTGGAGAAGTACAATGATGTCCATCTAACATGGGTGGATGCCTGGCCATTCGGCTATTGATAGCAACGAAAGGACAGACTGTGTGACTAACAGGGTAGCCCCAGTGCCTATGATAGGTCCGGAACCAAGAAGCCATATCGATAGGTTGATATCGGAATGGCCACAGGAAAGCGGAAAACAATGGCAAACGAAAGAATGTATAAAATGTCTCGGTACAGCACATAAGCTACTGGTACTAAGCACGAGCGACTTACATTTCGTCACCGATTTCTGGTTTTGTAAACGCTTAGGGAGGGGACAAAAGCAAGTCAACACCATTAACTTTTAAATGTGGTGTAGCTTTAATTCAGTATTCAGTATTCCGTATTCCGTGTCTAGTCTGCACTTCTTATATTATATACGTAAACGGTACAGTGTGGATATTCGATATTGAAGAGAGTACAATTTCGCTTTTGAGTTCGGACTCTGCTGCTTCATAATAGAAAGAGAGAAATACATTTCGAGAATACATATAAGCTTACGATGTACAATGCAATGAGTTATGCGTCAAATAAATCGCTTAGCGCGGCCTAGCAATGCATCGCACTTATCTGATGATACCTTGTGTCACAAAGATTGACTGGGCGTACTTTTCCTACCGCAAATATTATCCACTACCAAATAGTGGTGTCATCTTAGCATCATTACAGTGTAGTCAAGACTGCTCGCCTGGCATCGGCATCTTCTTTTTTCTTTTTAGTTTTTGTTCATCGGAATGCTATCAATGCTTCGAAGATAACTCAGAAATCGTGTCTTTATAACTTTGAAGCGTTTCCCTTTAAAGGTTGGGAGAAACACCGATTTTTTTCATTCACAAAAACTCGTTCATTGCAGCCATGATTTCGGAATATTAACCCTCTTGACCGTGAGATAGCATTGAAAAGGGACCCGCTGTCTATTATCGTGTAGAGCAACGCCAGTGCTGTTACTATTTTTAGGGGAAGACGAAGCCATCATTTTTTTGTGCCCCACTACATTCAAGATTATCAGCTCTTGGTTACTTATTGCATCGATGTCGTCTTGTTTATTATGTCGACACCATCCAACTTCTCCATGTCCAACTTTTAGTAAACATAGTACTGTTCTAAATCTTGTTTCAAGTTTCAGTTGTCTTTTAAATCATATCTCACGATGTAGTACAAAACTTTTCTAGGATTCAAATGAATATAACGAGTCTTCTAATGCCTAGGAATTCCCGAACAAAATTGTGGATCGCCTGGTTATGTCTGGCTGGAAGGGCATAAACAAATTCATTACCAAGTGCAGTTCGCTCGCACGAAAATCCATTGGACCAGTGACCTAGTATTATGCAATATTATTATTCACATGAATAATTTCATCTCAACCGTTTTCACGCGACTTAAGTGTCAAGTTGTTAGAACCAATGGAGCCATTGTGGCCCGAAAGTGTTCTTCTTCTAAAACATACAAATTCTAAATGTTTGTAAAAACAAAAAAGCTTTTTTTTTTTTTTTTTTTTTTTGTACAGCAATGTACTATATACTATATGTAAAAGTCGCAGTGTTGCGCTGGTATAAAATACTCCTTTCGACTAAAGTCTCTAAAGATATAAAGATAGCCTAATATGAAAACCTACTTAGCGACTTTTCTTCCTTTCTTACTTAAAATCCTAAACAGTTTCGCTAGCAGCTAACTGTAATCGCCTGTATACGCATATACCTCGCAATTAATCGCTGGCTTGTGGGTTCATCTATTTTTTTGCGTAGGTTGTCTACTGATCTGATCATTTCATTTTTTCATATTCTTTTTTCATCGAGATTTGCTTATATTTGCTTGCGAGGAAATCGAAAAAATGTTGCAGAAACTCTGTTCGTTTTCAATCAAAATTACTACATAAGAAAAGAGGGGGAAAAAAAAAGTGGCGGGGGGGGGGAAGGAGGGAAGTTATAAAAACATTTACGGCCACCCTGGGCTTTAATCAAAATGTTTAACTATGAATTTATCACGTAACGAATATGGCTTTGACCAGAAAAACGAAAAATATAATTTACAACTGAGAGAAGTGAACCATATTTAGGAGTTGATTTGCAAAAGTTGATGCAAATAATTAATGCTCATGCTAATAAGATCGATCGAATTATCTTTTGTGTACATCAAATCTTCAAAAAGATTTTCTCTTCTTTTTACGCACATTAAAGACTATGGCTTGCATACGCAATGTCGTCGCACATGAAAGACGGAGGAAGGGGGCGTGCTGAACATAACATTTGAATAATATGAAGTTATCTAAAAAGTATTAAGCCTTGTATTCATATATATTGAACACAACATATTCATTCATATCCATCGAGTTTCGTAACATACACATTAACGTATTAAGTTGAATACTTACCTAATTCCTTTCGAATAGTTGCCTTTTAGCGAACTTACTTACTTGAAATATCTTGCTCGCATCTCTTTTTCATTGGCAATGAATTATGCATCGATGTATTGATAAGCCTACAAGAGATTCATTCGCTTCTAATGTCTCTACAGTGAATTCATTCATTTATCTTTTAGTCGATTATTTTTAACACGTACGCCCTCGGAATAGAATTAGTATGAACAGGGCAGTGGTGCTAGCGTAGGCAACGTAGAATGATACGGTCAGCGATGACGATGCATCATTATGTTGGTGGTGATAATAATTCTTAAATCTTCAATTAACGACGCGGATATTGTCAAAAGCGCAATATTCCAAAATGAAGTGGAGAATGGAAAAAGAATCGAGTACCGTGAGTGCAAATCAGCATGGCAAGGGTAAATCTATACCACTACAGTATCAAGTGAGATATGAGAATGAGAATGATAAACAAGTAGGAAAATCAATACCGTTGTCCTAAAAGGGGGAAAAAAGTAAAGACCTAAACTTTCATGCTCTATAATACGGGGTGGGCGCTGCCGATTTATTCTATTCTCAAACTAAATGCTTTTGTCGCATTTGGGTGTGGGCATTATAGGCGTGTCCTTTGAATAGTTTAAGTCACTTCTAAATTTGCAGATGATACCTTCACTTTCGCTAACGGGAGAATGTTCACCATAGGTACTACAAAATTAGGCAGACTGACGGACGAACATGTTTAGTTGCATTCCAAATTTGAAACTGGCCAAGAATTTATATACTTTATCTCCTTTCTGAAGTTTTTTTCCGCGCCTTATGAAGGCATTGAAAAAAAAAAATTAAATTTCGATACACTATAAGATTGGGTAGGCGTGATAAATTTTATTTTAATCTTGTACAGGTGCTACAGCATAGCCCATGGAATATGCTTCGAAATTTTTGTACGTTTCTCTGCTATAGAGTATGAATAATGAGATTGCTTTTCAGCAATTTGTTATTCCTTTTGAAAAACAGGGATGGTTTCAGCCTATGTACTATTGTGGGCACGTCCTTCGACCGATTCAATGCCAACCTGCGTACAAGAACTTTCAATGTTTCTGTCAAATTTGAAGCTTCATTCTCGCGGCCAGGAGAATATTTGCAGCCGGCATTGCACAGACAGACAGGCGGACATGGTTAAATCGTTTCAGAACTTGATTCTGATCAAGAATGTATACACTTTGTGGGTTCTCTGAAGTTTCCTTCGGTGATGGGTAGATGGGAAGATGGATTCGCATACAGTTTTTAATATCGCTACACGTATTTTGTGGGACAAATCGCAAGACGTAGTGATTTGGTTTAGTGTATTAATTGATCATAACAATGTGACTACGGAATCCCTTTCGGCGTAAAATTGTTGGCAAAAGTACCTAATTGCCTTGATATTGACCATAACTTGACAGCTTTAAAAAAGGAGAACCACGTTTATAAGTAAAGCATTTATTGTTGGAAAGGATTAAGTCTATTGTACGCGTAGATTACATATTACATATGATGCAACATGTACAAGTACAGATGAGTTGGTGAATGAAAATTACATTTCGAACAGGACGGGAACGTTGGAGATCTAGAGGAGGAATCTGCATTCCTTAGAGAAGATTATTGTGTGCTTTCGCTCTTGCTTTTCTTTCTTTCTTTTCTGACGTATGACGCATTCTGTGTTTGTGGGAATCTTGTAGCTATGGCTCCATATAGCATGAAAATGCTTAGTAAAATGGGCCCGAATATGGAGACTTGCAAATGCTTTCTCTTATGATAAAAGAATAATTGTCAATCTTCATGCACTGGTAACGATTTCCCCTTTAACTTAACGAACACTAACTCCGACCTGTGACTTCAACAAGAGCGTCGACAAAATGCCACATATCCAGCATTTCATTGACAACGAAAATCAAAGACAATGAATGAATGAAAGCCTTTCCATAAATGACAAGTGAGAAAATTAAATTCCGTTGTGACCGCATCTCTTTTTATATCCATCATCATGGTTATCCAAAAAAATAGTCAAAAAAAAAACGGAGAATTTAAATATTTGTGTTCTATAAGGTTGGGTGGGCGTGGCTGTTGTTTTCTATATTTTAGAATAAAAGTTGGAATTTATGTCGTGTAGCCAATGCAGTTTATGAGTAACGAGCGAAAAATATTCACAGTTCTTGTTGCATAGTCATGTGGGCGTTGTAGGCGTGCGAGTGCTTTGTCCGGTTTTGTCTGCTTCGAATTTTTTTGCAAACTTGTGGGCTATAACTTAAATTTTCCGAATAGGAAAATGTTTACCACAGATACTACACAGATGGATAGACGGACAGATGGACAGACGGCCAAGAATATATTTAAGGGGTTTTGGAAGCTTACTTCTCAGCTTTATAAACGTTTTAATCCAAAAAAAAAATTTAAAATTGATATACAATAATATCGGACAAGCTTGATCAATTTTTCCCCTCTTTTTTATACAGGCACTACAACTTCGGTCGAAGGCGATGGGTATGAAACGATGAAAAAAGTAAATCGATTTCGCTCGAAACTGTTCAGTTCAACTCATTTCGCATTTGAACATTACACACATACATTATTAGTACGCGTTTACTGCAAATTTAGAATCGTTGTAATTGTTCTCTTAACTTGTTAGATGAATGAACTCTTAAGGAGGATAGTAGGAAACTATCAGCATAGTGTGATTGTAGACAAAACGAACGCATCGATTTGATCTAAAGGACCTAAAAGATATTGCGACTTAAAACTAAGGCAAAAAGATTTCAAATAAAACTACGAAATATTTTTATGTATATTTTTTTAACAAATCGAAAAGTTGTTGTTTGTTTTACTTCTTTTTTTTGTTTTTTTTTTTTTTTGATTTATTTTTATATTAATTTGTTCTCTCTGACCGAAATCATACAACGTGGTTAATACGTTTTTTTTGTTTTATTTTTATTTTGTAATTATCATCATCTCGTCATTTCATGTCAGTTGTTTGTTCATATTATTATATAATAATATTTTGGTTTTTATTCTTTTGTGTGGTTGCTGTTATAATATAATTTATAATGTAATTTTATTAATGATATAATAATAATTTCATTTTATGGTTACCTTAGATGAACTGGTTTTTTGTTGCTGTTTATTTTTTGTTTTTTTTTTCTTTTGTTTTATTATCATATATAAATTAATAATATTTGTTTTTATATTTAATATTAATCAACTAATTGTATAAGTGTTGTTTGTTGTTGTTGTTGTTTTTTGTGTGTGTGCATCAGTATTATTTACAATTTTTTTATTTTTCCTTTTCCTTTCTTTGTATAGTTTGTCTTAATGCTATTTATTTTTATAATTTTCTTTTTTCGTTATACTATTATATATAATGCATATATATATATATATACATATATATATAAATATATATATATATCAATACATATACATAAATACATATATATATATATATATATGTATATATTTATTTATTATTATTATTTTTTTTTTTGTTAAATAATAATTAAAAACTAATTCGTTTTAATTGTCATAAATTTAAAATGGGATTTTTTTTTTGTTTTGTTGTTGTTGTGGTATTGTATATAAGTACAATAATAATAATAATATTAATTTTAAAGTTTTAGTGTTTAATCATAATTTTTTATTCAATAATAAATACTAAAGTTTATAATATGTTATACAATCCTGAAAATGATGCTTTTTCGTCTTTTCTCTTTTTCTTTGTTTAATTATAAATTTTTTGTTTTAACTAAAATTAATACTAAAACACTAACTGTATGTTTATATGAATTATAACTAATTTTTAAGTTTGTTAGTTTATGTGTATGCGTGTATGTGTGTGCGCGTGTGTGTGTGTGTGTGTTTATGATTGTGTGTTTATGTTTGTGTGTTTTTATGTTTGTATAATTATTGGTTTTGCGTTGCTTTAGCTTCAACTTCCTGTGTACAGATTACAGTTTGATTTCATTATATTTTTTCATTTATTTATTTATTTTTTGTTTTTCTTTGTCGCTCTCTCTTGGGGTTTAAAATATTTTTTATATGCCTTTAAATATGACACATGCATATATGTGTTCTGTTATTTTTGAATGGAAATATTGATGTCAACAGTGTTATGTTATGTCAACATATGCACGTTGAGTTGTTTTGTTTTTGTGTGTTGTTGTTGTTATTATTATTATTATTATTATTATTATTATTATTGTTGTTGCTGTTATAATTTAAAATTGATATTATGTATATGTTTGCTTACGTTTCTGGTTAAATTTTGTGTTTTTATTATTTTTTTTCTCTTATAAAGTTTTGCCTGTCTTGCATCCCAGTTTTCCTCTATAAGACATTTGCAAAAATTTGAATTTTTTTTTTCTCTTATAATTTTTCTTTACAGAAACTTAGGACAAGCTTATCGTTTGTCTCTTATTTGTGTTCCTGTTCTATTTTAGCTTCTCAAATTAAAGCTTTATTAACCATGCTCGTATTGTGTTTTACATGTATAAACAAATGTAATTTGTTCTTTTCATTTACTAAATTTTTTGTATTTTTTTTTTTCTTTTTTTTATATATAACAAATATGTCTTATAAATATTTTTTGTATAAAATTTATAATGAATGGAAATGTGCATGCAATTGAAAATATCCCTAAAATGGCAAATGATATAAATAAATATATATATATATATATATATATATACATGAATACATATATCTATTTATGTATATAAATACGTATATATAAATACATACATATATATATATATATATATATATATATATATATATCTATTTATATATATAAGGAATAAAAAGAAAGTATAATCGAGTAAACAAAACAGAATGAAAAGTAATTTTTTGTATAAAAATCCTAAAAGTATGTTATAAACAATTGAAAATAGAGCGAAAAAGCTAAACGTTTCTTTGAGAAAAAAGATGGCTAGGGATGCATAAGCTTCTTGTTTACTGCACATGCTGCCGCGAAGAAATGTAATTTTCTTTTAAAATTTAAATGTTTTGCCCTTTACTTATACATATGTAATTGTACAGAGCAATTAATTTAAGCGCTTCGTATTTACTATCGTCTTTTTCGGAATGTGCATTTTCTACTTGCAATCAATTAAAGTTCACTTAACTTTATCTGCCAGCACTAAATTTAGCAGCAGTAACTGTAAAAGTGATACTTTAGTTATACAAAATGTTAGGTATCTTTTTTTTGATACAAGCGAAACCCATATATTGTGAACTAAACTCATGTATTGTGGTTAAGCAGTTTGAAAGTTAAATCCTAAAAGTATGCTGTGGATCATCAAAGTAGAGGTAAAAGTTTTAAAAAACCTAAAAATCAATCATCTACGCGAAAAGCTCTTAGAAAGTAACAGGAATTGCTCAACGTAACGATCGAACATTTGAATTCAGATATGGGGTTCAGGTATAATTGGTCGTCCATTTTTGACATGAATTTAAAATTTCATAACCTTCTAACTTATTTTTGGAAAAATTAAAGGAAATTAATGAGATGCAGTAAAATCAATATAATGGCAAGATATGTAAAGGAAAAAAGTAAGTACGTAAAGAAATAAATTTAATGACCACTAACATTATAGCTAGAGATAGAAGGAGAGACATATCACATATTCTCTCTTCATTGGAATTTACGAAAAATTTTTCTTTTCGATTTTCTTTTGATTTTACTATTTAGATATATGTTTTTACTATATAGCTAACAGATACGCTCTTCCCAACGGGACGTTGATTAGTTCGTTCCTTCATTTCCTAATGTAGATTTCCCATCCCATTCTGCCCATGCAGCCTGCAGTATACTTTTGTATTATTATTTTACTTCCTTGAAGATCAGATGTATATAAGAAATTGCATGTGTGGAAAGGTAAAAGCTGCTGCGTTGTAACAAAAGATAAATAAACAAATAAATAAATATATAAATTGAAAGATTTATTATTCTAGTATAACCACTGTAAGAAAAAATCTATCATCCGCTAAGACTACATTTTCTTTTTCGTTAATCACCGTTAGTTAGCTGCGGATGTGGAAGTTGGCTCCCGCGAAGTGTAATTGCATTACTGGAGCTTCTCAAGTGAAGTTGGATGGAATTGATGGCCTAGTGACAAGGAAACGATTTTCTCTACATATTTAAAACTTTTATCAAATAAATACAAAAAATAAGAAAAAAATAGCAACACACAAACAACATTATTAAAGCAAATGCATCCAAATATTCCTACGAACTTTCAATCCCGACGACAACATTTTTTCTTTTATTTTGCGGAAACAGCTTATTAAGCGTCACCATAATTCTTTCAAAGAAGCGAAAGTCAGCTATCATACAATGCTTAAGTCAACACTTGGCCTTTGTAATGTGTGTGTAACGGGGAGACAATATCCTTTGATATCTCAGGTCATTAGTTAGAAGTTAAATGCTATAAAAACTTAATTAAAACAAGACTTCGCGTTCGGAATGAATGAAGGCGTTCGTTCCCAAGGAAGAAAACACCATAAGAGCCTATCAACGATGAAATACCGCTCACTTGGAAGACATTGTGGGGACAAAACATTAATGAGAGACAGGATGAAAATGTAAATCTACGTAAACGTGCCTTTGGATATTTAATACTTGATAATAATTCAAAAAGACGGAATCGAAACATACTTTTAGGATGAACACATTTTATTTGAGAAACGTAAGTAGATGGAAAATCTAAAGGCGACGTAATTCACTCATATGCATATGCATATATACATATATATACATGCATATTTATGGATGGGTGCATACGTACATACATGCATACATATTGTTGGCAAGTGGCAACCAACTCTAACGTATCTTCACCTTAAACTCATAAAAAAAAGAACCCATATGATATAATGGAGGGCGCAAATTTTTGGTTACAGTAAAAGTATTAAAATTAAAAAATGTTTATATATTTGTATTAGGAAATAATTGCACAATAAATTAAAATATAAAAAAAAAAGAAACTGATTGACTGATATAAAATTATTTAATATCATTGATGAGTTGTGTAGCGTGTGAGTAGATGAGATTTAAACTCCAATCGATTCAAGATATGAACAAATTGGTCCCAATTAATTGAATATTTGATAAATAGAAGCAATTTAAATTGAAGTGAAAACAAAGCTTGTGATAAGAGTTGAAGAGAAAAACAACAAAAATGTTTAAATTCACAAAAAGCTCTAAAAGCTATTTTAGACATTATTTTAATTAATTAAATGCTATTTGCTTTGCTTTGGTTGTTAGGCAAATAAATATTAGCTAAGTATGTTTGTTTGTATGTTTACATCAATGTTTCCATTTTAAGGGAGTTTTTCTTTGCTTTATCGTTTAGTTGTATTTGTAAATTTTTCTTAATTATTTATTAAATAATTCGGATTTTTCATTATTTCTAGAATTAAATTCCGTCAGTTTGAGTTTTTTTTTTTATTTTTTTTTTATAATTTTTTTTTTTTTTGTTTTTTCCTTTTAAATTATTTTATGGCATAAATGTATGTGTGTATGTGGTTGTATATTTAGTTTCTTTTCAAAAAGTAAATTCTCAGTTTTATGCTTTTCTGGTTTTTGTGTTTTTTTTTTCATTTTGTTTTTGTTTTTGTATTTAATTACATAATTTTTTAAAATCTCTCAATTATTTCATTCAGTTCAGTTGCGTTTGGATATATTTTTATGGGACATTTGGTTGATTGAAAAGATTTCGATATTCATTATATGTATGTGTGTGTGTATCTGTCCGCTTGTTCGTATGTATGCGTTTGAGTGGGTAAAAACTTTCGCGTTCATTTTTGCTTTTTTAATTATACAATAAATTAGTTGTGGTTTGTAATTTTTTTTGTTGTTTTTATTTTTTATTTTTTTATTTTTTTTGTATTTTTATTAAAAACTGAAATTCTTCTAGTTGAAGGCAATCGGCGAATTCATTTGAAAACTGTTATTACTTTTTCTTAATGTTTATATATTTTTCTGTAACGAAAATCCCATCTTTTGCCATATTTTGGATACCAATCTCTAACGAAATAAATGTAATCAAAAAAAAAAAAAATTGAAAATCATTTATCAGAATAATTTCTCCCTTGAGAAATATTATTTTCTGTATATTTACTTGAAATAAAACAGAATGACGGATTCATTCCTTATCATCTCAGACTATATATACGGAAATATTGAGAAAGTCTAAAACGAAAAGAGCAAACATTATTTATCTCTTGATAAACTCCTTCTACACTCTAAACAATTATTTGCTGGAAAATGTCTTCAAGTCTTCAACAAAACATTTCATCTTTCTTTTCAAGCTCACTTTTGAAAATATATCCTCGTCTTTTCGGTGCATAATCCATGCTAGTTGGAATTGTGCAATGTGGATAGGGAGGTATAGCCGTCACATTAACCCTATCCACCTTATTGATATATCATTTCGTATTATTTTCATGCAGTTTCATAGTTCTTCACGTAATGCGCTCCTTTCAATGGCTATGGACACGGAGAAATCTTTATAAAGCGCAAAATTTGTAAAAGGAAAAAGGAAAAGAAAAGTGCTTTAAGTGCACTCGTTTATATTATTAAAATGCAACTCTGTTTATTTGCTAACTCGGAACGACACCCTCAATTTCAATTTCAATTATAATTTATACGCTTTCCGTTCATTTTCATAGAAAATACCTAAACCGGTTTATACAAGCACGCCCCACAACATTTGGCACCAGAAAAAAAAAAGAACCGTTTCTTTTACAAACTTTTAAGACATCTCTTCCCTTTTAATTCTTTTTTTTTTTTTTTTTGTGTTTTAAATAAATTGTATCCGTGTCTTGGTGGCGCACTTTAAACAAGAAATTAATTGTTGCAAAAGTCATAAACGAGTAAGTTGCCGTCGTAAGCCTGCACGAAGCAGCAAAAGAGTAGAATAAAGCGCGTGTGTGCAAACGGTAAGTGTTACGTGTCACTAAACCTAGGAGACCAAGTCAATGATCAATTAGCATCGGAGTTTGAGCCCACAAAGACCAACCTGGTATAGTCGCAACTCTTAATCTACTCGGCCGGGTGGCAGCGTTCGGGTCTGCGCTCCCGTTTGTTTTAGAAAAGTCATCACTAAGACACTCTCTGTTCGTTTTCTTAGTTTTAGTTTGATCGGATCGATATTTGGAAAAGACTCATATATAGAATTAGACTTTAATTTACTGATCCGTCAATTTATCTATTGTTCGCTTTTGATTTAGATATCTATTTATAGCCCAAGGAATTGAATTTTTCCTGATCGGTTGGTGAATCCATGTAAATAGAAAAAGAAAAAAAGAGAATTTTTTTTCAAATTCATTTAAAACATAAATAATAAATGAATGGATGGGATTTGCATTAACTAAATTTTGTTTAGCGTTCGTTTACTTAATCTTAATTATGTAAGATAAATTAAAAGTTATATGTTATATTCGCTGTTATATAATTACAAGTTTTAATTCGAAAAATATTTACAAAGATTCGTAATATTGCTTTTACTCGATACTTTTTAGGTCGGCATATATATACAAAATGGAAATGTGGTTGAAATGATTTAATTATTATTATTTTAATAAATACATATACATTGATATTATAAGGCAGTTTAATGTTTTTTTTTTTTTTTTTTTAATTATTTTTACTTTTAATTAATAATTAATAATTTCATTAATATTTGAAGAACAATTAAACAAAACGTGAAATGTGTGTAAAATAATTTTCGATATAAAATGAATTTCTTTCGATTTATATCTTGCAGTGCAGTCATTGAGATTTTCTTAAGGGAAACTTTAAGGTTTAAAAGGACTTTTTAATTGTTATTTACTTATATATGTTTTTTAGGGTAAAAGTATTACGTAAGAGAATTAAAATTTAATAATAAATAAGAAAATTATATTCGCCTTAGGGCGAATCTTCGATATCTACCACCTTAAGATTTCATTTTTATTTTATTGGGGGGTAGTCAGGCGTAGTGGTAGTCGGCTTTGAAAAGAGATTTCTACCGACAAGCGAAGAAATGATTAAAATGATGTAATTAATTGAATGCGTGAAAGCGTTAAGAGAAATGATATTCAATTCGAGTCGAATCGAACCTTAGCATTGCAAATGTCATGTTGAGAGTGAGAACAGAAGCACATATAAGGGCCAGTGGAGGAGAAAAAAACTCCTCTTAGACAATAGCTTAAGTAATTTGAAAAATATTAAAACTATTAACAGAGATCGTACGTTATTAGTTAGTTGCAAATGTCATTAGGCTAAGAATAGGAATTTAATTAAATTAAAGTTAATGGAGGAGTTTTGCAAGCGTCAAGATATTCTTTAGATTACCTAATATTTGAAGCAAAACATCGATGTTTTCATAACTCGATCCAATCGAAAAATACTTAGGATATAAGCTAAGCTTGGCTTCACACCTCCCATGTTCAATCAATTTGATCAAGAACAATTATATGTCCATATGGCAAGCATAAAATCTTCTATATAAATGATAGCATGAACTAAGACAAGTCTCTATATATGAGTGTATGGCTGAGAGTGGAGCCATGCTAATCGATCGTCATTAATCATTAGTGGTGGATATAAAGAAAAGTCGGCTTAATAGAGATTGATTGGGATTTTCCTTTGTGTTTTCATTGTGTTGCATGCATATGCTTGTGGAAGTTTAATTTAAGCGGTGCTTAAATAAACACGAATTAAAACTTAAATCAACTCATTTAATATTATGGAAGACTGCTAGCAGCTTTTATTTATTTATTTACTTATGATTTATTTCATTTATATATTATATATATGTATATCAGCATTTACTTTTATTTTACAAATAAAAAAGCAAACAAACAATAGCAATAATAAAAATAATAATAATAATAATAATAATAATAATAGTAATAATTATAATAATTATAATAATAATTAAAAATTTGTAATTTATTTGCAATTTTTATGATAAATTATCCGTGGAAAGCAAGTAATGATCGGAAGAGATCATGTTAGTAAATGAAATTTATAAAATACTTGACTTTGATGTTGGAATTCTCAAGAGCAATTATCGCAATAGAGTTTAGATTGTAGCCTTAACTAAGTTCGCGATAAGAGAACGAGTAAACTTTCGCAATTTTTTATATTTTTTGTGTTTTCACCTCTTACTAGGCTGGGCTTACTATTGGCCAGCATTGGATGACGGAGAGACCAAATTGTGCTTTCTATACTACAAATCGTAAATACATAGATTAGTTAGCATCGGGGGGTGAAAGTACGTTCGCTTTATGACATCTGAATATGTTCACCCATAGAGTACATATAACCGAATGCAGACTTTCCAATCATTTCATTCATATCGGTCGGCTTATATATATAGTTTGTTTGAAAGCTATCGAATTTGCGTAAAATTTTGAAAGGAAACCTGCCGCCGCATAGTTCATGCTTGAGAATCGTGATGATGCGGCCGCAAAAAAGTATGCAAAGGGAAAGTAGTTTGCGAAGTTGCAAGGTTGAAAGATTGACAGCTTATAACATATATTTAGGCAAATAATCGGTAATCAGCCGAAGGCAGATTGTCACACGCCCAGAATTGAAATGAAAATCCATTAAGATAATGAATGTTACGGACGCTTAGGCCCAAGCTCATGTGTCTCATAAATTGTAAATGTAACGGTAATTTGCAATAAAAAAAAAAAAACAAAATAAATAAATAAATAAATAAATAAATAACTGATTACCCATATTCTCATACAAAATTTCTAAATATTAGAAAAATGCATTTATCGTAAACGGTTTTGATTGCTCCGCGACTTTAGAGATCAGCGGACATTCAATAAAGAAATTTTACTATGTACTCTACTGTACTGTACTTTACTGTACTGTACTGAGTGTCCTCTAATTATAATTAAACCAAATTGAATTTTTGTTTGTTTGTTTCTTTTTTTCCTTTTTGTTTTTATTAAACATAAACGTGAAATAGAATTAATGTTTGAACAGAATCTGAAGCATTATTTCTTTTCTTCTTTTGCTTTTCTTCCCAGTGTATTTGCAATTTACTTACTGCCTAAAATTATACTAATAATAAAAGTTTAACTAAATTTGATATTTTTTTTTTTCATCTTTTTTTGTGTTTTTTTGTGTTTTTTTTTTTTTTTTTGCTCTTTTTTAGCATTTCATTTTTTCTTCTAATTATTGTCTTCTAAATTTCTTATTATGTTTTAAAATTATAAAATGTAACTAAATGCTTGTGTTTTGTTTTTTTTTTTTTTTTAATTAATTTTATAAAAAAAGGATAATAATTAAAATAAAGAAATGTAGCTTTTCTTGCTGAATATTTTGCGTATTTCCTCAAGCGCACAGAAGTAGCATTTCTTTCTCTAAAGAAAAGAAGTGAAATTAAAAACAAAACAAAAATTAAATAAAAAAAAATTCCTCTCATATACATGCACGTCGCTGAACGCTTGTCAGTAGTTTACGTTATTCATTATTATTATTATTAATCATTAATATTAATATATTTTTGTTTGGTTTCAGCAAATTCATTTTAATTTTAATATATTCCTCGAAGAGTATTTTCTTTCACTAACTACTTTATAAATTTTAATACTAAATATTATTGGCAGTTTTTATTTGTTTATAATTTTTTACAAGTTTTTTTCTTTTTTCCTTTTATTAATTAGTAGATAAAAGATTTTATAGATTCTTTTGGCTGTACACACTTCGCTATAATACATACGTGTTATTAATTAAGATTTTAAAGGAATTTTTCAAAACAAATTGAAATAATTACAAACATTTTTAAAAAAATACTTTTTACCTACAGATAAAGAAAATTGTATTTTCGTATATGTATATAAGGATTGTGGAGAGAATAAAATACTGACTGACTGGGTAAGAGAGAGAGAGAGAGAAAGTGAGAGAGAGTTATAGAAAAGAGAAGGGAAGAGAATTAAGTGCAAAAACGGTTCAAACATACCTATTTACCATTAAGTGCAGACGAATATGAAAATAAAATTTAAAAACTACATACCGTAATGATTGAAAATTGGTATCAGAAAAAAAAAAGGAAAAATAAAACAAACGGAATCTTAGACGATAATACAATTTCAACTGCATTTCATTTATTGCATCTTATCGTGGATCACAACAACAACAGTTATGCCAGTTAATAGATATCTATCGCATGTTTCGCATGACTTACTCGGAATCTAAAGCTCACAAAAGTTTCTTAAAATCTTACGAAAGTGGTATAAGCCTTCTCTTTCTCGATATTCGGGGAGTAAATTCTGTGTTAAATGTTACGGAAATTGAGACAATCGTTAGAGGACATAACATGACATATTTGCTTTAAATAGGGTTCTTCTTCTTATTCCAGAATTCAGCATACGTTACAGACTATCCCAAGTTGGAAAGGAAGGGTTCGCCATTACTTGCATAGCAAAAAAGCGAGTGAAAGCTCTCTGTTATCCAATTTATTCTTATTCTGATTCTTATTTTTATTTTTATTTTTATTCTTTTTTTTTTTTTTTTGTTAACGAAACGAATCTCTTAGGATATGAAAGTAGTTTTAATCAGTGAAAAGAAAATGTGAAATATTCTTCTGGTTTGTTTAATGTCATCTTTGGTTGCTCTTTTAAAGATTTCCTGCACTAAGACTCACACCACATACGTAATAGAAATAAACGTTTACGGTAGCATTTTGCAGTAGATTACCATAAGCAAGGAGCTTCAAAGAGTTTATAATTAATAATACAAATCAGAGATATCATCCTAACTCAGTGGAATTGTTGTCTTTTTTTTTTTTTTTGTTTTAAGCGGGCTTACACGGTTACGCAAGAAGATAGATAGATAGATATCCGCATTCGATTCATTGATTTCGATTTTTGCTCTCAAACGAATGCAATAATTTTTTCACAATCTCTTCAAGGTCTTATCATCGGTAATAAATTCATTACATACCGTTGCCTTGTAAGTACCGCAAGAGAGAATTCTTCTACAAAACTGCTTTCGATCGAATTTCATGAAATATATGATCTTTCTTATATTAAATAAAGGGATGGTACTTAGCAGAAATGTTTACTTATCGAAGTTTTGCATGTAAAAAATTAAATAACTTGATGAGTCAATAGTTTAATGCAGAGTTACTGACATACATCTTAGGAAATGCAAAAAGACAAACGCTTTCCCATTTTCTTAAAGGGGGGAATGCAGGGAAATGCTAGGAAAGAAACAGCTACTGCCAATCCATCGTGAGATAAAGCCATCAAATCACAAATCGATAGAACGAAAAGGTTGCCCGCAAGTCATCGAGACGCTTGCTCTGATTGACCATTGATCGTGTGCTCGTACGCGCGAGAAAAAAGTCGTTCAAAGGTTTAAACTAATACCGAGCGAAAAAAAAGATGAACTTTGTTGTTTTTCTTTTTTTTATATTTACTCATTCATACATTTCATATGTGAAGCTCTTCTTCTTAAATTAAAAAAAAAAATAAAATTAATAAAAAATAAAATAAATGCACTTAATGTAGACCGGACATGCCGAAAAATGATTATAGTAAAGCAATAACAAGAGAAAAAAAAAAAAAGAAAAAGAAAAAATACAAAAATAAAATAAATAGTAAATAAATATTTATGAAATAGTTCGTTGTTAGAGTTATTGCTCAGTTTCCGCGTTCAATTCAAAGGAGAAAAAATAAATAAATAATATTAATAGAAATAGAAATACAAACTCATGGTTTTTAAAATATATTCGTATATAAAATTTTTTAAAAATATTTTCAATAATATATTTTAATACTACTTTACATGCATTTCTATTTAAAAAGTATCCGTACATTAAATACTAATGGCATTATTGTGATGTGTTTTTTTTGTTTTATTTTATTTTTATTTTTATTTTTAATTTTTTTTTTTTTTTTTTTTTTCATTATTAACATACTAAAAAGGGAAATAAATACAATAAATCAAATAATCAACGAATTAAAATGAACATTTTAATATCCACCGAGGCCAAGTAGAAGAAGAAGTGCCACAAGAAAGGCAGATTTGGTTTCGAAAAGAGAAGGTCCCTGAAGGACTACAGTACAGTTGTTATTGTATGCAATGACTAAGTGACTAAGCACACTTAAGTAATACACGAGAAGACTATGTATGAGTGTATGGAAAGAGGGCTAGGAATTTGCGAAAAGAGCAGAGAAACTGCTTGTCGCTTTTTCGATCTGAAAGCTAAAAGTTCTACTATTGCTGTCAATTAAGTTCATTTTACCATAGAATGGAGATTTTTTTTTCTCTATTTATTGATTGTCTGGATACGTCGTAAGTAAATGTGCAAAGTATGGATATAAAGTTTGTCGCATAACTTGGATCATATGCTCGTCTCGAACACACTGGAGATTCGAACCTGCCACCATTGAGTTGAGTTAATCAGGATCCTTTGTCATAGGATTTTTTTTACTTTTTTGATAATATTTCTGTATCGGGTCTATCGAGCTCTATAGAGTACACTTACAGCAGGTGTACTTGAAGGCAAGAAAAAAATTACATAAAAATCCTTTATTTTTGTTTTTAACGAATCTCTTATCAAATCTTTAGTGTAATCGATAATCAAATTGTACTTCATTTATAGACTTGAAGAGACCAGATAAGTCAAAGCATAGCTAGAATGGCATTCGCTGGTTTTAAAGTCCATGGTGGCGCTCGACACGGTGCGAAAAATCTGAATTTATAACATATACAAACATACATACAATGTAATATAATGTAATGCTAATTAAGAATTCATTTCAGTTATTTTTTTGCTTTTTGTTTTTCTTCTCTTTTCTTTTGCTATTACAAAATGAATTTTTATCGTCCTTTCGATAAAGGAACCCATAAGATATGTTGTTCTCGTTTTCATAAATGAATAATGCACGGAATGAATACATCATCAACAACAAATCGATGAGAGTCGCGAATGCTTTGTCTTCGATTGCCATTGCAGTTGTTTTCGTCTGAGGCCTCAAAGGTATTCGTAAATATCAGTTATCAAGGGATCAAGTGACGATCAGTTACTAGTAGTCACAAAACGGAACAACGTGTATTCTTGTTGTAATTGTTTTGTTGTTTTCCATCAATTTTGGGATTTCGAAGAAACAGTCATAAGGAAAAGCTCCGATCTTATCGGCGGATCATTAAGTTGCACCTGCATAGCCATGTAACTTGTGATGTTTCTTTTATCGATTTTGCAACAACGAAATGCATAAGAGGTGGCGGGTAAGCAGATGGACATGATCGACGTGGACAACAAGTAGACGAATCAGTTTTTCAAGTTTAAATTTCAATGTTCGACGTCAGCTTTAACTTGATTTGTGTCGTAGTCGAAGGATAAGAATTCAGAATTATTCAGAATTTCATCTATGTTTCATGTATGCTTGTGTGCGTGTGTGTGTTTGAACAGTGAATAAAGTTATATTTTTAAAGTGTATCTCTCCATATCGCAGCTTTCTGTCGCTTAACAGGCAAGCGATGAGCAGAGTGTTTCATGAGCAGAGGATTTCACGTGAATGAAAAGTGAATTTATTTTATAACAGTTTCTTCTTCTTCTTCTTCTTCTTCTTCAAAGTGCGATTTAATAAGCAATATCGATTATTGTGCTCACATAATCGGGTGATGGATATACAGTAAGAATTATAAAATTATTAAAACATTTTAAATAAATTTATTTTTTTTTTTTTTTTTTTTTTTGTTAAAACTCTTTAACTCTTTACTATAAAATGCACTTTCTCAATAAAATCGCTTATACCGTTAAGACGTAAAAGCTGTGAAAAGAATTCGTCTTTAAATAATTTCGTGTGAATTTGAAAGGAAAAAAGAGAAAACAAAGGTAAAAATTTGTTTTTTTTTTTTTTTTTTTTTCAATTACCATAATATATAGTAAAACTAATAGCATAATACCGTTATAACTAATTAATTTTTAAAAACAAAGTAAAAATATTTTTGCTTTTTATATAGTTACAGTCAGAATTGTTTATATTAGTTTAATATAATGTAATAACAATAATTGCAAAAACTTTTTATTCAGGAACAAATCTATAATTCGTTTAATTATAATTTAATTTAATAAAATTTAATCATTTTTTGTTTTGCTTTTATAATTTAATTTAGTTTCTACTTTACATTTTTTATTTATACAATCGATCAAAATTAAAAATTGTTTAGTTAGAGATTTTAATAATATTTTTCTAGAATTTTTATGATTTATTTTTTAGGTGTAAATGTATCGTTTTTTTTTCTTCTTCTTCTTCTTCTTCTTTTTCTTCTTTTTCTTTTTTCTTTCCTTTAACTTTCAATTATTCATTTATTTATTTATTTTATTTTTTTTTTTCACCTAAATTAATGATATTGTTGTTGTAATTTTATATCTATATTATGCGTAAGTATTCTTTTATATGTATATATATATATATATATGTATATATATTCATGTATATATATACATATGTATATATATGTATATATATATGCAATTATTATTATTATTATTATTATTATTATTATTATTATTATTTATTAGCACCGCGCTTTCGCTTGTTGTTATATTACCATACAATCAAACTCTTTAGATTCGGTCTTTCTGAAGTAATGCTAAGAGTTGCTTAAGTGATATGATGATGGATTTATTCACCATTGGTTTGGTTCTATTCTGTTCTGTTGATCGATTTATGATAAATGGTTTCTCGTTTCTAATAATTATTTGTCTATTATTTGTTTTGCTTTTCTATTATGTTTCTAAGATGTTGTTGGCAGTGTTTTTCCTTCTGTTGTTTTGTTTCTTCTTCATTATTATTATTATTTATTCATTTTTAATTTATTAATTTCTCTTATATTTTTTCTTACTTTATATTTCTGCATGTATTGGCTTTGGTTTTCATAATGTGCTCAACTTTCCTATTTAAGTTCTTATCAACCTTGTCGTATAGTATATGGAGAGCTTTGAGGACCTTTTTCGTTTACATGTAGCCTTTCAATTCTTTAAATAATGCAAGGAAAATATGCCGTCGGCTGCCGTCGGCATAGAAAACCTTATGCTTTCTCTTTTTTTTTTTTTTTCTTCTCTTTTCTTTTTAAATGTCCTTCTTGTTAACCTATGATGATAGTTGTTTTCTGTAAGTGTAACATTTGCAAAGAATAAGAATAAGAATAAGAATAAGAGTAAGAAAAATAGCCACTCACTGCGTATATATTTACGATTAATACTGTTCAAAATTGTTACCGTGTATGTGTGTATGGCGAAGCAGACTTGGAAGTCAATTGCACAGAGAAGCACAAGGTTAGTGTCTTTTACTATAGGGCAGATTGAAAGTAATTACAGTCACAGCACGGGAGAATGCTGACTATAATCAACATTGAATAAATAATTTTGTCTGTAATTTCCGATTTCTCCGAGTTACTTAAATAGGATCGCATTTTTTTGTATTGTTTTGTATTGTTTTTTTTTTGCGTTGATGAACACGTAACCCAGGCTGTTTTATTCGGTCTTAAACTTTTTAAGATTTTAATAATTGAAATTTTTCTACGAAGTTTAGTTTCTTATAGACTCGACGAAGCCCTCATAACTCTGTGTTGCGCCTCTAATAGGGGCACAAGAACATGTCAATGCTTCAATGCAATAAATGCGTTTGAAAGGTCTCCCAACAAATATTAGTCTCATATTGTTTTCGACACTCTCTAGTTAGCCCCCATCATCCGGGCGCATCGAAATATTGGCTAATAATAAATAAAGGATTATGGTAAGCGTCACTATAACGTCCATTCCGATTCCGATTCAGATTTTTAAACTGATCGTTTCATCGTATGAAAGGTCTTTAAATTCGATCGAGCTATTACTCAACCCTTTCGAGTCAAAATTAATCGCTTTGAGGTCCCCACTAATATAGATAGTAAAAAAAAAAAAAAAAATATGAGAAAGTGTGCCAAAATTGCTTCTGTTTCCATTCCAAGGTTCTAACCGTAACAGAGCAGAACACACTAACCCATACGACAAGGGAAACGGTTCATTGGGAATGATGCTGCATCGATATGAGGCACTCGTAATGACAAGTTCTTATAAATTGAAAGTACAGTGCTTATGCATTGTCCTGCACAAAGGGTTTATCTCATGATAGAAAGCAAAATTAATAAACTCAACGTTAGAAGTAGCTTTGCGCTGCTTCTCTTGTACATCGCACATGTAAATGCACAAGGATTGTGAACAGGCTGCCCTTGGCTTGGATTCATGCTTTAGTAATAATTGAAACTAATGAAATCGGTCTTCTGATCGATAGAAGAAGAAGAACAAGAAGAAGAAGCGGTTTATTGATTATTAAAAGTGCGCTAAAAAGGGGAGCAAAATCCTCTCTGCAATACCATTACAATTTGGTCTTTTATTTAAAAAAAGGAGAAAAAGAGTACCATTTGCCATACGACTTGTATTATAAGGTAGACGACTGTTCTCTGTAACAACGATATTGAATAAATGACTAAATGCTGTGGTAATGCATGCTTAAATATTTTTGGACGGATATTAAAAACTTATGTATTGCACAGTTGTACGTTTTCGAAATGAGAAAAAAAAAAAATTTGCAAAAAGACAACTCTTAGCTAATGTACCGGATAGTGTGTGTGTGTGTGTTTGTGTGTGTTTGTGTGCGTACGTGCGGGAGTGTTTATGGTTGGTTGTATATGTGTATGTGTGAGTGTGTGTTTGTTTGCGTTTGTGTGTGTGTGTATGCATGGTGAAAGATATATGGCCAGGTGTGTACGTATTGCATGTTTCCATGTATGTATGATAATATAACAACAAATAATTGCATTTATTAAATAATCGAAGAAAGAAAGGAAAAAAAGGTTAAAAAAAAACATAACAGTACATATATACTTTTTAACACTATACAAGTACGTACGTTGTGTCGTACAAACATGGTGATCAAGAAATAAAATGCAGAATTGAATGAATTGAAAATCAATTCAGAGGAAATGAATTTTTCTTACTTTTTCTCTGTTTAATTTGCATGATAATGATAATTGAAAGGAAAAGAAGGAAGAAAACCGAATGAGTTTTACCTGCTGTTTGTTGTTGTTGTTGTTGTTGTTGTTTTCGATAAAGTTTTAATACTAACATATTATAAATGTGTGTACGTGCTATGTAAGAGGAGATGAAATGAATTTACGTCTATGTGTGTGTGTGTGTGTGTGTGAGTGTGTGTGTGTGTGTGTGAGTGATTCAAGGTTTTATTAATGGTTTATACGCCTATGTGTATGCAACAATGGTTGACGATTAAAGACATTGGTTGTTGTTGTTGTTGTTGGTTGGTTGTTGGCCTTTAAATATGTGATATTTTCTCATCATTTTTTTTATATTAGAATTCGTTTAAGAATTTTATTTTAAAAAATGTTTACATATGTGTTTTACAGTTATTAGATGATGCGCGCTATTGTATTGATTTTTAATTGATTTTTCCTTTTTGTTTTTTTTTTTTTTTTTGTTTTTTCTTCTTTGATGACTTGATAATTCTATGAAAAGGAAGTTTTATAGCTTTTTTTTCTTCTTCTTGTTTTGTTATGATATACATATATGATTATTTTTATTTTTTTATTTTATTTTTCATATAAGTATAAAAACATGATTTTTGGGATATTTCGCGTATTGAGCTTCATGATCTTTTTTTTTGTTTGTTTTTTAATTTTTTTAAACATATTTTTTTTTTTTATTTTTTTTTTTTTTTTTTATAAAAAAAGTGAACAAAACAAGTTTGTTTAGCTTTTCAATTTCTACATAAATGAACACTGTTTGTTGTGAAAGATGTCATTTTTGTGTTGTTGGACCCAATACAAAAATGCAATCATACACCTGGTTGTCGTCTCCAAATGATTTTTTTTTTTAATATTTTTTATCACAAGCTTAAGAATCTAGAATCGATGATAATGTTGTTGCTGTTGCTGTTGCTGTTGCTGTTGCTGTTTGCTGTCTGCTGTTTGCTGTCTGCTGTTTGCTGTTTGTTGATGATTTAATGTGTATTGGCTTGAAAGACTAGTTTAAGCGTTGGCCAGTTAACAAATGCTGATGTGTCTATGATATTGATGTTGCCAACAGGAAAATAGTGCTGATTCATTACAGGCTGCCTGAAAGATTGTTTTGTCTGTTGATCCTTAGCTTGTTTAAAAAAATTTTACAGCAATTTTTCCGTTGCCTTGATGACAATGCACGACTAAAACTAACAATGATGTTAATGTATTTTTTTGGCGTTCTATGGCGTGTGGGTGCAATGATGGCTGCGTTTACGGAAACTTATGATGCATAACTGAGATTGTCGTTCGTGTTGCTGCTACTATTGTTCAATTTCATTGAATCACACAGTTTCCTTGACCTTGATGTCTCTTTTTTTGTTTCTTTTTTTTTTTTTTGTTTTTTTTTTCGTTTTCTTTGCTGTTGTGCGGCTACTGCAACTGATGTTGACTTTTAGTTTTTTTGATTTGATGACGAATTATTTTTTTGGCAAGCAGTTTCGCGGCATGTTTCATGTACATGTATATATGTATATATTTGTATATACATATACGAATGATGAATATATATTTTTTTGTTAATTTTTTTAGGATTTTTTCAATTTTTTTTGGTTTTCAGATGGAGACGACATTTTGCATTCTGCATGGCTTCTAATACTCCCAATATCATGCATCCTGTATTTCTCCTTTTAGTCCAGGCACCCTGTGGTGTTGGTTATGTCCTAAACGAGTGGCTAAGTCCTGTACAACATCACGAAATATAACCGTGTCTATGTTTTCACCTAATAAATACAATAAAAACCAATCGCCCATCTTGGAACGACGAACGATTATTTCTATAGCGTCCCGACGCACTAACCTGTATATATAATTAAATACACAATGAAATTAGTTAATATGCAATTATACATAGGTAAAGCAATAATATATTCTCTTTCGTTCATACCTAAATCGCATACGAAATAAGTACACTCTCATACGTGGTGAAAGTATAATAACCACCCTGTATATTAGTGTTAATAACGTTAAAATCGTCAATAATATAAACCAAAACCAAAGGAAAATATAGATTTTCTCATTAACAACATTCAACGGCAATATGCATATGGCATCATGTTTTTCCACCTATTAAAGAGAAATCACAAAATCATATACATGTATATCAAACATACATACATAATAAATGAATAGTAGTAGTAATAGTAGTAGTAGTATAAGTGAATAAGTTACCGGAGATAAGAGTTAATTTTGAAAGTTTACTTACTTCCCCGCTTGAACCGTATTTGAAAAATGTACATTTGGTCATTCTTGGGAATATATAAATCATCGGATCCATACGATCTTCCTGATCGGCTTCCATATACTGTATCACATCTAAGCCAAATGTCATAAATTCGCCATCGAAAAATCGATTCATAAGAAACATTTGACCTAATATTTTTTTTTAAACAAAATAAATAAATTAAAGTAAAATACGTATCAGAATTAAGAAGCAAAGCACTGAGATTGAAATTGAAATTCTTTTATTATACATATTATTGCGAATTAATTAACTCGATATCAATCAACACTTGTTGAATGAATAGTTGTTCTTAGAGTACATTACAGACAGAATGATGAATGGATATACTTTTCGTCATTCGGTAAATATTGATGAAAAGTGATTTCCATCAAATGTTTCTCAATTCACTGCTTACGCGTTTTAGAATAAGCGAAAGAGAAAAATCAAAAATGTTAAGAAAAAAAAGTGTAAGGCAAACACCGTACCGCAGCACCTGCGCTGCAAAACTTTTTAATAGTCGCAAGTATTCTTGCTTTTCATATGCGTGCCATTTGTGTAAAATTTTAGTAAGTTATCTGATAAATATTTCAGGAAAGTACTTCTCTTTTTTCTTAAGCGATAAATATATAGTCAGAGTTTCAAATTTTCATGTGACGGTTACATAAAAGAAACATGATATGCAAAGCTCAAGTCACTTAGTATCTCATCATGATTAAAATCGCATTGACGATTTGTGGCTATAGCCGTGTATTTCTGGGCTATGGTGACTTAGTTAGCATAATCTCAGCTTTGGATGAGGAGTGTAACCGTTAACACAATCGCCTGGGGGACTGAGCATCAGTCCAAAAGTTTCCGGACCAGCCATAAAAAAGATCGTCTTAGAAGTTGTTTTTTTTTTAATGAAGTTTTTATAGCATACTTTTGGTTGTTGTGCACCTACATGAAAGAGATGCCTTAACAATTATTAGACAAATCTTCCTTGAAATAAGCAAAGCTACGGACAAGTGTTACAGACATGCGTTAAATGATTTTCACAAAGATAACATGATTTTACTTCTGAGCTATTTCGCATTTAGACCGCGAACAAGTTGTACTTAACCTAACATTCCTCTTAGCTTTTAGTTCACTTCAGCAGGTATAGCTGGTTGGCGGAAAAATGCATGTATCCCGCAAAAGGTGAAGAGACTGCTGAAACTCATTTCGAAAGTTTGTGGTAAACTTTATTTCCGTAAGAGAAGTTATTAATATCAGGTGAAGAGAGATAGTTTGGCGGCATTAGCTGTGTCGAACCTTTCTACGGCTAGTCTAGAAGTAAGTAGTCCGCAGTAGTAGGTAGGTAGTTCGAAGGAGGAACATTTTGGTACTTATTGACTATTAGTTAATGCCGCCGAAGTTAATAGTGTTTTGAAAATGAGCGAAATTTTAAAAGATTTCGCTTTATTTTAAAATATCTTTTCGATTGGGACGATATCATTTCGCAGCATTGTTATATACTTGGGAAAAATTTCGCGATGTTTATCGCGAAGATGCTTTATCGAAATCAGCAGCACGCAAATTGTCTGCTCGTTCCTGCTTTCAAAATGGTTACAAGCTCTAGTCGACTAGTTGTTTATAGAGTGGATATAATTCTTCAAAGAATTGACAAGATTTGAAACACTTTCGTTTGCG
The DNA here is from genome assembly GCA_001077435.1 of Glossina morsitans morsitans. Classification (NCBI taxonomy): domain Eukaryota; kingdom Metazoa; phylum Arthropoda; class Insecta; order Diptera; family Glossinidae; genus Glossina; species Glossina morsitans. The sequence goes on along the minus strand of CCAG010019541.1, from coordinate 30,527 downwards.
AAATGAATGGCTATACACATTTTTATTGGCTTGGTAAGAATTAAGGGGACTTGGTTGGAAGTTGGAGTTTTGAAAAACTCCCAATTGCTGTACAGCAAGGAATTTGTGCTGATGGCCTCTCATTTGTTTTGATCCTTGCCGTGATTCTTTTTTTACACAAATTTTTTTACACGAATTTGATTTAACACGAGTTCAAAAGAAAAAGATTTCTCTTTTTACACGAATTATTTTGTTTTAACACGATTTTATATTTATGAATTTCAGATACAATTCCCTTCTTCCAAAGCAGAAGTTATTTTTTATAAAATATTTAATGAATTAAAATGTGTAAGCAAGAAATAAATTAAGTGAACTCTAACAAAAACTTTTTAATATTGTTTACACCTAATTCTCTTTTTACACGAATTTTTTTTTACACGTAATTTTTGGGAACATACCTATCGTGTAAAAAGAGAATTAGGAAATCGAAACAACTCAAAATATTGTGGCCTGTAGGGTGAACATAAGAACAGATGCACAGACAAGAAAGTTGTTCGGAATCGATGCGTATTGTAAGAGGTGAGTCTACCTCAAGTCCTTCTGAGTTTTGTACACATTCGTACAAACTTAGCATACTCTGTATCGTAAGCGATGTAGACCGATGATAAGAATAGTTTTCTTGAACGTTGTATAAAGATATCGTTGCATACGCCGTGTCATTATAAAGCTAATTTACCTATACAACAGACCTATACACTGCATTACCGCTATATGAAGCTTACGTTCAAACAAAACATAGCATCAATCCTGTTCTTAATTAAATCTACTTTCGTTTGTTCCGATAGGTTTTCATTAAACCTAAGCAATGAAAACTCGATCTAAGCCATCTATGGCTTTTTCCCTTTATTTGCACTTGTCTATAGAGTTCCTGGAAATGAACGCACTGTTCTTTCAAGATTGCACTTTTCAATGGAATCAATTAGCTTTAATGAGTTTCGTTTAAGATACTTTGACAATGAAATTTGCTTAAATTTCGAACTGAAGGTTGGAAACGCAAATCTGTTCTATAGATTTGAAAGCAAAATTCAACAAGTGTGTTCAGAAAGATTTAAGCATTCAGTTAGTTCGTGTAATGCTTAGACTATTTTTAATATTTTTCGCATATACTATAGAATATAAGGAAAATATTTAATAAAAGAATTTTTGTTTCTTTCTTTTTTTTTTTTTTATTATCAATTCTAAGAAAAATGCACATGCTGATTATACATATGTATACATATATTGTAGGTGCTGCATGGTTTCGTGCTAAAGTCAATTTCGCTTTGGAAATCGATAGTAATGAATGAGCGTGTGCGTGTATGTGTTTGTAAACAATTAACAGAGTTTTGTTTGCTTTTTTGATGTTATTCGAAAATGAAAATCATGGCTCGATTCCAACTCACACCTAGTTTGATTTGTTAGATATGCTTACATCAATATATATATATATATATATATATATATATATATATATATGGCGTAAGATATATATAAGAATCTAAAAACAGTCGTTAAACGCAACCACATAATAAAAAAGGAGGCGAACATTCGTCAAGTTATCGCTAACTTAATACAACTAATATTGGGCAGAGTGCTTAATAATTGTAGTCATCGCGTGCGCCATCGTGTATGTTTAAAGCCATGCTGGACATTCGAATGATATTTTATTCAGAATATATAAGTACAAGGTCTAAGCGTCAAAATAAAGCACCGTTTACTGTGTAGTCTGCACTTGGAAATCAATAATTGCTAGAAGGACAGACAGAAAGACGGCTTGATGCAGAAATCAAGAAAACGAGCAGTTGAGTTCTATATTTCTGCTATCAACAAGATAAGGCATGTTCTGAATAGGAAGCTATGTCCCTCTCTCTCTCTCTCTCTCTCTCTCTCTCTCTCTCTCTCTCTCCCTTTCCCTATTATGTGCTAAGAGACGTCTTAATGAGTGATGATGGCACCTTATCTTCGTTGTTGATTGTAATAAATGAGTCATGATTTTTGTTAAAAGTATAAGATCGTCGGTTAATATATATATATATATATATATATATATATATAGTTATAACGGATTTACTGCTTATATACTCTATGAAGACAATTGGAAAATTCTTACTTCATTTCTCCCTTTTCTGAAAGTGCCTCTGTCATGTAAATTAAATGATGTTACATACGGAATGAAAGGATTAATATACTCGTGGAGTGGAAGGAACGGGTGTAAAAATTTCAATGTGAAAACATTAATTCATTAAACTAATAACGGCAGTGCGAAATTTCTGTTAACTGTTGCAAATGTTATTTTTGTTGCTATTACTGTTGCTGTTGTTGTTATTATTATTATTATTGTTGTTGTGGTCGATTTTAATTTGTGTTTATTTACACATTTTGGCCGTACATCGTTTATATACAATTCACTAGTGGTCAGTTTATAAAAATTTTCAACATTAAATTTGTGATTTGTTTATTTTATTATGTTGGATGAGAGAACGAAATTAAAAAAGGAAAGGAAAAAAAGAAGAAAAAAAGAAATCGAAACGCCAAGCGAAAATTGTGGCTTTTTAAGCAAAGCATCCCACCCACCCACGCATGCACCGACACACAAACATAAACGCAAACACGCACACGGATATGTACTCATACACCTTGACGTAGTGTAAACAAACATAAGTTTTGTGTTTTTTGCTTTCTTATAAATTGTATCAATTTTTTGCTTTGTTGTTTCTTTTAATTTAGAAAACATTTGTCAATTATTCGATTTTTATTTTTTTTTTTTTTTTTTTTTTTTAATGATTTTCTAGTTATGTTTTGAAATATTTATTCTTGAGATTTTTTTTTTTTTTTGTTTTTTCATTTTTTTTATGAAAAATTAATTAACACATCCTTTTTTTGGGTTTTCTTTTTTTTTTTTTTTTTTTTTTTTTACGTTTACTTACCTATCACATTTATTAGAGCCAATAACTCGCATACGTAGTATCTGTACGCCCACCAATTGTGATATCTGTCGTGAAAACATTCAAGATAAATAAATAATAATAAATAATTAATTGAAAAAAAAAAAAAAGAAAAAAGAAATCTTGATGTCACTGCTTACTTGAGATTTTCCCATAAATAATCTAAAAGTAATTTCTTCTTTTGTTTTTTCTCGGCTTCGGAACAGATTCCTATATCTAAGTCCATGATAAGTGCATGAATTTTGCCACCTTCCCAAGACTTCCACAGCCATCTTGGTGTATAAAATAAAATCGCCTGAAAATGAAATAAAACCAAAATGTCACTCAGTTCGATACGAACGACAAAAACGCTATCATGTAAAGCAACGAAAATTTCATTTTCACGTCCTCTTAGAGAAGCAATGTCTCCCTCCATATTACATGCACTTGCATGTACAATCAAAAGTTATAGCTTGACCGTAAAGCTAAGAGAAAGAAATTTTGAGAGATTTTGAAAAAAAAAAACAATTTGAACCTCTTTCCATTTGCGAAAAATCTTGGTTTTTAAAAATGCTAAAAACAGTTTATCAAATTTCAGGAGCTCATATAGATTACATATAGCGCGATATGCCTGGTGTTAATGTATGCATCCTTTCACACATTAAGTGCTTGCATGTATTTTGATCACGTCTTATAGTTGCGAAAGGCATTTACTGAGAGAAACATATGTTAATCAAAATATTGCGCATCATTTTCTACAACTTCGCCCCATCTGTCCGGCAACGTGGCGATACCGTCGAAAGAACGACATTGCCTTGGCAGCGATTTTATCATCGATCCCGTTGTCGCACTTCTGGTGCGTATGCTGGGTGTGGCGGAGCTACCCATTCGAGCTTTAACAGTGTACCCTTGACAACTCTTGCAATGTGTCGCCGAGCGTTGTCATGGAAGACGGAGGAAGAAGACTTCGCGTCTGTTAATCGCTACTGCTGTTCTTTTTGGCGCATCAATACCATGTTCAATTTGTACGATTGAAATCCGTACAAATCTGCAGTAACAGTTTCATCCGGTTTTGGCCTCTACACCTTGCTGATCCCACCATAGGCACAGATAAACGCTCCGGCCATGAATATTCCGCTTCGATGTCGATGTGGATATCTCTTCAGGACTAATCCATGACTTTTCGTGCTTGACTGTGCTTGCCGGGTTGTCTAGAAACACTTTATTCATTACCTGCTAATCTGGTCGGAACTTCTTTGACAGTTTGAGGTGGGCTTTCGCCCAAGAAGTTTTGCGATTCATTAGCTTCGAACTTCTTGGTCCTCCAGGCCGTCCTCTGTCATTGACATGAAAATCATCACTTTTAAACCATTCAAAGTAAAACCGACAACAGAGATATGATAGAGCACCCTATCTCCATAAGCTTCTAAAAGTATTTGATTTTTTTAAATCAAGTAACAGAAGTCATCAATGTCGAAAATGCAATTTTGGGCATTCCAGGAGTTGTCCCACGATCTGCATACATTGAATAACTTAATAGTACTTTTATACGTTGATACTTCGCATTACTGAATTATTTTCGCCAATATATTCCGGTGATCAAAATACGTGCAAGCATATATGAGCGTATCCGCATCCGCATCCGCATTCGCATCCGTATCCGTATCCGGATCTTTCATATTATTTGCATGTTAAAAGGAAATTTATATATATATATAAATGTTCAAGATATGAAAACAGTACATATGGTACTCGGTACACAATTTCTTAGGTAAAAAGTTAAAAACGGCGAAAATATTTATTTCGGCTATCGATGTACGCCTTGACTCCAAACAACCAATCGAAAACAATGTTGCCCATAACTTGCTGGCAAGCAAACCTAAAAGCTACCGATATCGTGTATTAAAGACAATGGCTTGAGCGATAACCCCTCCCCCCTCCCCCTCCCATCTCTAAAAGCCTACAACAGGTCAAATGGGCCAGGGTTCACCATTAAATACTCGATAGCTATTCACATAACGACTATTTACTACAAGGCGTTTCATGGCAAGTAGTCAAAAATGTGGTCCGATTCGACCTATTTTCAATATTGTTAGTCGTTTGGCCAAAACACTTCGATGGATCAAATTTCGTCAAAATTACTCGAAAATTACGACCCGCAGATGGACCGAAGAGAAACAAGACGGACCGACGGGCAACCTTATATCGATTCAGAAAATGATTCAGAAAATGATTCTGAATTGCATGCATTATCCTAAAAACAACATTCTCTAGAGCAGTTAGTTTATCTAAACATTTTTTTTTGTTTCTTTTTATTAATAAAAAGGTGTCCTTTTTTTGTCGGAAGTTGAACTTTTTCGAACTTTCGAACTGTTGCCAATCAGGCAAAAATCAATATTTATGTATGCAGAAGTGTAGATTAATGCAATCTTTTTATTTTTTATTTTTTTTTTGCTTTGTTCTTCAAATTCCTTGATTGTGAATAGTGTTTTTTAATATTTCGTCAGCATACGCTTAATAACCTCGGGAAACGTAATGATTAACTTTCTCTTCCTTTAAAAAAAAAAAGATTTTTTTGCTAAAGATATCCTTTTATATCCTACACCATTTGTGATAGAAGTGCATACTAAGTTTGTGCGTGTGTGTAAAATATATTAAAAAACTTGACATAGATTCGTCTTCTTTTAAGTAAATTCCAAGTTAAAAAACAACATATTTGTATGAAATTCACACAAAACTTCGTATTCATAATAGAGTTCCATTAATCGAGATTAAGAAAATTCTAAATTAAGAAAATGTCGCATAATGTTTTTGATTATTTCGCAATTCATTAAATATCTCGAAATAGGAAATATATGACTTGGACCACTTTCATAATTATGGGCATATATATCCACTTTATTCTGCTTCGTACACAGGCGGACAGGCAGACAGGCAGAGTGACAAGCATTTTCTGAACTGAACTGAGCAGAAACACACAGAAACACACAATTATTTAATTCGATTCGAAATAAAGTCTTCATGAGTCAGTATGCATGACTCAATGAAGAATTCAATTGCGGCCGTAATGTACATTAAATTTTGCAATTCATCGATCGACCTATAAGCCGATGTATGGATAATAAATGAAACATGAAGCATTCCTTAATTCATTAGTTCATTGGTTTTCATCCTAATCAAGAATCTTTTTATAAATCAAATGAGGTCCACTTAAAGACAGAGACATTTAATTGTCTTTCTTACTTGATGGCATTTCATGCACGAGCTAAAAAATTAAAAAGACATCGTAAGGGTCTACGGCATATCGAAAATAGACTTGCACTAACCTCAAAATATGATCATTTATTCACACAAGTAAGTGATTTTATTATTTTTTATTTTTATTTTTTTTATTTTTTGGAAACTATTTTAATGACAGATATTATATGTATGCGCGATAATGCGAACTTAATAAAAATGAAAATGTTGTTAACGAGGCGTTTAAAGTGATGACATTAAATGTTTGTTCTTGAATTTTCAGTGTCAACGCACGATATTGAAGTGATGGATAAACAACGAAAAGCCGAGAGAAACGAAGCAAAAGTTTCTTCTTTCCCCAAATTCATATGATTGCCAAAATTATAAATATTTTATGCATTTATGCGAGCACGTATGCACGTAAATTTTAAACAAAAATTAATCAATTAGAAAATTCAATCATAAAATGTTTTTATGTACGCAACGAAATGATAGTGAATTTCTTAATTATTTCATTTTTACTTTTATTTTCTAAATTGATCGAAATATCAAAGCACATATGATTGATTTTTACTCCCCACCACCCCACGCCATGATCTGAAGATGAATGAAAGGTGTATTCGTTTTGTCAAAGCATTTGCAACGCCAAGAAGGCACTTTCAGAGATCCCATCAGATATATTTATTCTTGATCAGCATCAAATTTTAAATCGATTTAAGCATGTCCGTCTGTCCATCTGTCCGTCTGTCCGTGTTTTTTTCTGTTATAAACATTCTCCTGGTCGCAACACAAACCTATCCGCTCCAAATTTGGCAAAAACTTTAGAAATTCGTGCACCCGTCTTGCTATTGAGAATGAGCCAAATCGATCGAAGGATACGCCCATTGCACAACGTAAACTGAGAATACCTATACTTTTCAAGAGAAATAAAAAATTGTTGTTTTGCTCATTACTCATAAATCTATCTATGTATTATCTGTCTAAATGTAGGAAAATTGACCACGCCTACCTGATATTATAGTAAAAAAGAAATGTAATTTTTTCCATACCCTTATAAGACGCAAAAGTATGCTTAAAATACCCCATCCATTCTTGGCCAATTTCAAATTGGGAATGCACCTACGCATGTCTGTATGTCCATGTGCCCAATTATGCAGTATTCTATCCTCCCGTTCGCCTATAAATTTGCAAAAGAAAGTGAACATGTCCTGAACCGGTCAAAGGGCACGCCTACAGCCCCTACACCAACATTAATTATAGTCTACGAAAGTTTAGTCCTTTTCTTTTTTTTTAGTATTTTTTTGGACAGCGATGATGGGTATGAAAGGTTCGGTCACGACCGAATATAATTTTTTTTCTTGTTTCATATTATTTTTTACATATATACATACACATATTTGTACATATATATATATATATATATGTATATACATTCATACACTGTAGTTTACACGCGCATTCTAGCGATTGATCGGAAGTAAACCTAAACATTACTTTTCATCACATTTTTAACAAAGCAATAAACCAAGTTCATCTAGAAGTAGGCCCTCACTCCATGCTACAAACGATCCGTAAATCTTAATCATTAAAGAGGCATTAAAGTGAAGGTCACTGAAGTATTCATACACGTGCAGCTTAACCGCAAATAAATTTCTTTCGCGTCTATTTCCGACAGCTCTGCTATTCCAAGCAGAGAGAAAGTATTTTTGATCATTAGCATTTTTTTATTTTCTCTTTGATTGCAAGGAAACGTAGCAGTAGAATAATTATACATATCTCTTAAATATTGAAAAACAACGTACTTTTGAAAAATGTCAAATAATTTCGCCATCGGAGGCCATTCTTGCCAGACATTTTCAATTCACGGCCCGGTCAGCGATCCGTACGGTGGTAGATACAAATTTAAATCTAGAAACAAAAGACTGCTTGATCTGACTGCTTAGAGCTAGGAACAACATCTTTATTCTGACTGGCGAGTTTTGGAATAAAAGTTTCAATTTCGTCTAAAAAGTGCGGTAATCGTTTCTTAGTAAATAGTATTTCGTTAGTTTATTGAAAATACCCTACTTTCCGCGACAAAGTTATTTTAAACTTCGAAATGTGTTATAGATATGTTTTTTTCTACTACCATAACACATATTGTATATTATTTGTAAATTTAGCTAACAATTCCTGGAAAAATATCCTCCGATATTTCAAATATTCTTTCTCATGCTCACAATGAACATACTTCCCATCCATCGGTGATGGGTGTAGCAAGAAAGAACTTTGTTACTCTACAGCCGGACTCCCAACTAATATCAAAATATTGTTCACACATTTTCAATTTTTTGATAGAAGTACCGATTCATTTCGAAACACTCTCAACCTCGTATGCATACGATGTACATACACTAAGGTCGGAAAACACTTTTAACGAACACTTTCTCAAGACAATCTACTGTAACGTATTTATGAAGTGAATTTCTCAGCACGGATTAGTTTCATGCAGGTGATCTTGCGTGAGTTCGTCAGGAAGAAGTCGAAATTTCAAGAAAAAATGCTCCTTTCAAGCCAAGAACTGTCCCCACAATATCCTAGACGACCAAAGCAAGAAAAAAATTGATTTTCTGAACAACATAAGCTGTTCAGGAATTTAATTGAACATGAGAAACCGAATACTGTGCATAGCTTTGTCTAAGTGATGCCTTCTCAATGGGTACAAGGCATAGAGTGACGACTTGAAAGCAATTTCAATTTAATACTTGTGCTCAGCTTTCCACTCTAAAATAAGAAAGCGTGCTCACTGTGTGTCCACAAGCAAACTTGTATTTAAAAAAAATATTTTATATAAAATCAAGCTTCGCTTAATCCAGTTATTAATAGAGTGACTTTTCAAAATAAGCCGTTATATGGAAAATGAGCGAAAAAGTAGTCCGACGCTAACCATTTTGAATAGCTTTCGCCTTTGGATCGGTGCACCATATATCGTCAAAACATTTCAAAAACCTTCTGGTTGAACATAAGGATGGATATAAGACGGAAAGATGGAGAACAACGACAACAACAATTGTATCCCAAGTAATCTTTCATGAAACTATACGTAAAAGTTTAGGGCATTCAGTCTCAGTGCAGTCAAATTGACCGAACGACATTATATTGCCATCGTAACTAAAGGCGGGTGCACAAATTCCACATAATTGGATTGGATATGAAAATGCCCGAAATATCGATTGGAAGTTCTCGTGCTGACAGGAAATCAAATTCAATAAAAGCTTTTAAGATGATACAGTTACTCACTTAGTTTTCGTGACGGAAATGCCATCTATAAATGTAGCCGGCTCTTTGTCATCTAACGATACCGATATCTACGTTCAGTTCAATGTAATCGAGTATGATTCACATTTTGAAAAGATTATTAATGTGTCTGTATATCCGTTGATTTGTCATACTGAAGAGATGAGATTCACTTAAGTGAAAAGCATTGTATTGTATGTATATGTAGTACATCTGACATTGAATACATTTAAGCACTTAATCGATTTGTTTAGGTAGAGAGGCATACGATCGCATTTAATAGGGTTAAAAGTTCATCAGATTTATGGCCAGCATATGCTTACAATTCATAGAAATCGTTTTTACTAGAACTAGAAAAGCGGTTTCTTTTAAGAAAAGCGAAAACGCATTAGAGGGTAAGTGGAAAGCGGAGCTAAAGCTAAATTTAGGCAAATAGGGAAGAGGAAGAAAAGAATTGCATAGATGTGGAGGCATCAATTTTTTGTTTATATATTTATGTATTAAATATCTTTTCATGAGATGCACGATTCGCTATATGACTGAATGTCCGGCTGCACATTAAGCGATTTCCATCGTCCATCGATATTTATCAACATCTGGGTGCCATAATAAACACTTATTTACAAGCGCACAATCACGTATGCAGTCGTATATACAGATTTATTAAAAACTTTGCAAATAGATCGCAGCTCCATGAGGATGATGATGATAATGATGATGATGATGATGATGACGACGACGACGACGACGACGACGGTGATGATAATGATAGCCAATGTCTGATGGTTTTTCTTAATGAAATTGAGCGTAAATTTTAACATTTTTCATTGCATCGATAACTAGCAATTTTTATTTTCTTTCTATTTACTTTGTATATTTGTTTATATTTTATGCAAATTGCATTTTTGCTAAATTGAAGCAAAGGCTCGTAGATGTGCACGCTTTGGCTTCTTTTCAATATTTTTGCATTACTTAATACTTAATACATAATACGTACGTACGTACGTACGTACGTATACGTAAAAGGCAATTGCAGACTCATGCCCGATCATAATAATGGAATTTCCTTCAAGTGGACATTGAACGGCGCACGTACACGTATAGCAATTGTTTAAGTGTAGCCGTACAAGTATCGAATTAATATTTGATGTAAAATGCACAAAACGAAGTGATTACGAATATTACACGAAAATAAATGCATTAACAGTGTCTTAAGCTCACATAAACAACCGACAAAATTTAACAACGAGTATTATATATATATATATAAACGTCAGTCTCAATGGCCGTGATAGCACCGGACTAGAACAGTGAAAAGTGAGCAAACACGATGCAGTCTTAATATTTAAAATTATTGTAATGCTTGTGGAGAGGACATGTCGACAATCTCTGTTCCCTTCGAACATATAATGGACGTGCTTTCAATTGAAGTCTTTCTACTACATTAACTTTCATTAAGCTCCACTAGATCGCCGTCTTAACGACATATGATAAGAAAATACAACCACTGCTTAAATTAGTTAAAAAAATGAATATCTAACCTTTTCAGTTCATGGGCATACATAGAAGATTGCCATTCATCTGACCGCGACTAAAATTGAACGCTAACATGAACCGAAATTTTTTGGTAAGATTATGCACAACGATGATCGTGTTCACTTTTAACCCAATAATCAAAGTATCTCAAGAACACGATTATCTTACTTTGTAAATGAAAAAAATCCAGGACGGACAGAGGGACAGACGATCAGACAAGCTTGCATCCCAATCATCGCCTCCCAACATCAAAAATACTACCTTTTACGCAGTGTGTAAGTGTATAGCATACTTTTGTTGTTGCAAACAAAAACTTAAGAAAAAAAACTTTTTTTTTTTTTACAATATACGAGTTTTCAAATTTAAATATAATATCCACACACTTTTACGCAAATATTTACGCTTTTATTAAACCTCACTTCAATTAAAATTAATTCAAATCATTTTTAAAAATTTCTGAAAACTTTACACAGAAGAAGCCTGCAAAGAATATGTCTTCTCACACAACCTCAAAAAGCGCAGATCGCCATACACATCGCAAAGAATTACGAATACACTTCAAACAATCCTAAGGAAAATTTTTAAATATTAGGGAAACTTATCAAACAAAATGAATTCGGAAAATTGAAAAGGCATCTGGGAAAAGTGCTTTTGTTTCTTATAGAATTCATGTTTTTTATATATTTTGTATTTTGTAGTATGGATTTAGTTACCCCATCACCTTCCTTTTTCGTATTCAATGTTTTTTTTTTGGCACGCTATGTGTCCTCGCTGGATCAAACAATTGAAACAAGCATTAGAACACTGTGAACGCAATGGTTACGAACTCATCAAACAACTTGACCTTCGATGACTTGTCGTATAACAGCATATTATATATAATAACAACAATTATTTATTTTTTTTATTCTGGAGCATATATCATCAGCGGGGTTACTTTGTATGATTCATGTAAAATTCACCTTATGTTCAAGTTTTCAGCTGTGTTCGCTAAAGCCCATAGGTAACTTTCACCTACATACGTCTTTGCACTGCAGACTCGAGTAGTAAAAATAGAAAGAGAATGTCAAAAAGAACAAGACTTTTTTGGCCAAGAAAAGTAATGTTTGGGTGTTTTGTACATTTGAACAGACTTAATATACTCCCGCCGAATAAAGGTAAGAATCACGGCTACCAAGTTAGTGTGCGCGGGCTCAAAACTCGAGTGCGGTAGCCGGTGCTCAGTCGGTAAACGCATAACACTTACCGTTAGATTGCGGGCTTCTTTCTCTTTTCTCCGTTCTGACCGTTACCGTGTTACGCGAATAGGGGAAAAACGTCTAGGATATTGCCACATATTAAAACTGACTTGACTTTTCTACTCTGCAAAGGATCAATTTTCGTGAAAATCCTTATTAGAGTAGAATCCAAAGAACAGGCCAAGATGGTCCAAATTTGGTGCAGGTCATTTTTCTATGTTAAATTACTATTACGATATAATTCCCACCATCATGCATTGAAAATCATACCTTTTTGTCGTATGCACTTCAGTTTTCGCTATATGAGAGGGGTTTCAAAAATTGGTACAACCGATCAAAAGCTTTCATGCCAATTTCAAATGCGCGAAATATTTACTAGTACTTAGCCACATTTGTCGGAAAATTTTGTAAACTGCTATTTTTTACCAGATAATTACTCTTCAGAATAGGGCGTTATATGGAGAGTGGTCGAAAAACTGATCCGATTAGGGCTATTGAAATTATTGAATAGCTTTCATCTTTGAGTCAAAACACGTTACCGTAGCAAATTTTATCAAAATTTCTTTTCAAAAATCGCGACCTGTAGCTGAACACAAATTTGCATGGGCAGGCATCAGACGGACAGACAAGCTCACATTAATTCAGATTTTGATTCTGAATCGATCAGTATAATAAGTGTTGGGTCTATCTTGGGAACCTTCTACGTACTCCATACGTCCGCACTAATTTATGCACTACCCTACCTGTACCGTATATTAAGCAAACAATATAAAAGTATGTTGGGCTTAGGTTGAAATCAGATAATTAAGAAAATAATTAATTCCATGTTGAGACAGAGCATTTTTATATCGACGATTATTGCGTCGAGTGTATGAAAACTTTGTGAATACTTCGCACCTATTAGTGTCCAAAACGTGCTAAACTCTTTGATCAAAAAAAAAAAAAAAAAATATATATATATATATATATGTGTGTGTGTGTGTAGATTGTAAATATTTTGCAATGTTTTTGAAGAGTAAATCGGTGACAAATTTTATGATTTTTGTTCAATATTTGGGAGCAATGTGTACGGACGGAAACCATTTAATATGATTTCCGATGACAGGTAGTCAGTCAAAAACGCCAATTATTGAGATTGTTTTTAATAGCATGAAATAATTGTTTATAATTTCGCAACACGTGTTGCTCTTCGGCTAATTTGATCAATTGCATGTCTGCGGTGATAATTTGATTTGATTCAAATAAAAAAATGTTATTTTAATTGAACGCATACGCATATGTTTAATAAAAATTATAAGCTTCTCCGAATATAACGCTACACATGTGCAATTATTCAGAAATATGTGCAATTTTCATGAAATAAACACATGTACTACATGTGAACATGTGAACAAATGTACGTGCGTGTGTGTATGTTAATTCTCAAATAAAACATGAGAAAAGCATTTTTGCTATTTTTTTATTTCTTCTTTTTTATGTGCATACATGTAATATATGTTAGCAATATATGCACGCGCATAGCAAAGGCAACGAACTTTGTAAGACAAATTTATTCTATTGAATTTTTGCTGCTTGCGAATTATATTTGGTGTCAATTGTCAAACTTACGAGGTTGGAGGGAAAACCTTTGGGTCGGGCAGCGAGGGATTCTTTTTAAAGATTTTACTTCCCTAGAAGGGAGACGAAGTTCAAATGTAGCTGAAGGCCAAATCAAATAAATCAGAATGAACTAAGGAGCGCAAGTAGATGCTAACTAGATGGGGAATAGAAATTCGGTCGTGGCCGAATCTCTTATACCACCATCCCCGTGATCACAAAAAAGAAAAGAAAGGAAAATAACTAAATTTTCTTACTCTATAGTATTGGGCGAGTGCGGCTGATTTTTCTATTTCCAGAATACAAGACGAGCACTGCATATATGCATGCATATATGTGTAGCACTTTACCAGTAACAAGCATAGGAAGCAAAAGCGTTCACAGTATTGGTTACAAAGACATGTGGGCGTTGCCGGCGTGTTCTTTGAAAGGTTTAAATGATTTGCAAATTCTTTTGCAAATTTGTAACCGATATCTTCACTTTCGCTTGCGGGAGAATGTTTACCACAGATGCTACACAGTTGAGCAAGCGGACAGATGAACGCATGCCCATGTTTAGGCGCGTTCCGAATTTGACAGTGGCCAAGAGTTTGTCTACCTTCATGGGGTGAAAAAAGCAATTAATTATGACATGCTATAAAATTGAGTAGGCGTGGCCGATTTTTGCCCATTTTTGCCCATTTTTGTAGAGGTACTACAGCATCGCGCAAACAATACTTTTTACATTTATCTGCTGTAGTGTATCAGTAATGTAAAATCTATTTTCTGTTCCCGGCTTACGTAGTACTGTAGGCGTGTCCTTCGACCAACCTGCGCGCAAGAATTTCCAATGTTTCTGTCAAACTTGAAGTCGATAGCTTCATTTTTGCGGCCAGGAGAATGTTTACAACAGACGTTACACAGAAGGACAGACGGACATGCTTAAATCAATTCAGAATTTGAGGTAGTTTGTGTGAAATCAATAAAGGAAATATTGAAAATATATTTTTTTTAATTCGTAGTCGATCAGTCGTATGATTAGTTACAGATTAAACACTGCTTTAAGTCTAGTTCTCTAGGGCTAAGACAAAACAAACCTTCTTAAAATCACAAATACCTGCAGACACTGCTAGCCCTATCTTCGTACATATTGAGCGCCATGAGAATAGACGGCAAAATTGATACGTTTTCATAATATATTCTAAGTCAGATATTGCACGACACTTGCAAGTGTAAAGTTGAGGTCTTCTAATAGTTCCACTATTACAAAAGTTGTGCTTGATTCTTAAAATCTTAAATCACTCATAGTTCGCCTTTCTCTCTTTGTAATGATGGTTCTTTCGCAAGCTCTTGTTTGGAAAGAGCAAGCAAGAAGCTTTCTTACGCACGTACCTGCACCGCCCGTCTTGCATAAATTTTGATGAAAAGATTTTTTGTTTTGTTTTTTTCTTTAAATCGAAAAGAATTGAATTTGCGCGTCCAAAAACTGAAAATACTTGTGTTTTGCATTGTTATTTAATGATAATTCTGTTACAATCCCTATGAATAAAAAAAAAACAAGTATTCATACGTACATCCGTGTACCAGTTGTCTTGAATAAATTTTTAGGGGGAAAAAAAAACTAAACAAAAATAAATAAATAAAACAATTTATCATTAAAGTCTTACGCACGGAAGGCAACAATTTTTACAAAAGTACAAATATCAATAAAGCCTAACATTGTTAGCTGTCACAGAAAATGTTGTTTGTTGTATTAACAACATTATTAAAAGATGATCGTGCAAAGAATAATGAAAACACATTTATACATATGTATTATTTATTATTTATTGCCCACGGTTACACACATTTGCATTACGTGTATGGGTGTGTTGTGCATTTCGCTTGACATTTGTCAAGGGAACCACCCACGCGCGCTAAATGAGATTCTAGTTCAAAGTGTTCAAAAATTTCGTACACAATAGTGTACCCACTTTAGCTAAGTAAGACTGGTGTAGTCAAGCAGATCTGTCTAGACATATATTGTAATAATATATCATTTTCTTATTTATTTACGCATACTAAAGTGTAAATATTGAAAATTTACCTTTAAATGTCATAATTGATCTATGCCTGGTTCCGGGCAATTACATATTTCCAATATTCAATTTTGATATTTCGCACTTGTCTTATGCTGCCCGCTCCCGTTGTTATGTTGAGAAGGGAAAAGCTAAGCCAATTAGGCTAGCTAGGCCCCTATTTCTAGGAGCTATATCAAGCTCAGTTACATAATAATCTTTCGATTTTTGAATATGCGAAATTATTAGGGACTGGGTCTTCATAGGCAAATAGTTCCCCTTTGCGTAAGCAATGACGGGACTGCAGGCGAAATGTGTCGGTTTGCATAGAACATATCGATGTTGTATTACGAAAATGGCTAGTAACTGAAGATGAAAAGAATTTAAAAGCTTTTTATGCTTTTTTTTATTTTTTTTCTCAATATTAGATTCTTCCATGTAAGTGGATAATTTTTCATTCGAAAAAAATGTCACATGGCAAGCATTTAATGTATTTAATTAAAAGTCGGGAACGGAATGGAAGAGGAAATTCAAGTGTAAGTAGAATTAGAAGTAAGCAGGGAAGGACAAATGATGGTAAAAATACAAATGAAACTAATATATGATCGCAAGTACTACGCTCTTCGTTAAATGATCAAACCGCATGCACATCAAATGTTTTCAAATTGATTTTTCTCGAAAGCGTGATAGCGAAATTAAGGTTACATCCACTGGGATGTGTCAATTTAGTTTAACGGCTTATATTTCCTTAATTGTCCTTGTTGTCACTTTTTATCTATCTCGACTGGTAAGATAGGGTGCAACCTTACTTCAATAGAACCAGCTTGGAAACAAGTTCGCAATTTGACTTTTGATTAACTAGTCTTTCGGTCATCTTATAAAAGTAGCCCTATCTGCACGGGAAGGACGTAGGTTTAACCTAAATGTTTACTTCTAGGTTAAGTTAATACATACGATGAACGAAAATCGCGATGAAATGTGCTTTTTTTAAAGTGTATGTGTGATGTATATGTGTCGGCACTACACATTGGATCGGTGCATTATCGAGTTCTCAGCTTCTCACTTTAAATTTGTACATCAGGTAAGTGGTAGCGTGTTAGGTAACATAAACTTTAACGTACATGTAAGCCGATGATAGAAAACTGTAATAATTGTTCAGACGCTTCTAAAATGCCCATCAATATCCGTTACTACTGCGAAAACTATTCGAATTAAAAAGAAATTCTCGCGACATTTTGTTCATTGAAACGTCTATTATTCGAGAGTGAAGACCATTTCGAAAGAGCTCGATTGAGTGCTTTACCTGATTGCCTGCGAAATATAACAGAGACAACGACAACAAGTTGCACGTATATTCGATAGGTGATCCTGTGCTACCCGCACTTGAATGGGGAAATGGGCCACGCCTATCCGATTTTATAGCGTATCGAGGCGGTAGTTTTAAAATATTCGTTCGTGAAAACCATACTCTGTTATCTTTCATGTTACTTTTCCTCCCTCTCCCTCTCCCTCTCCCTCCCGCTATTTCGCTGTATTTTGTTTTGCGAAGTAATCAATTAAGTCATTTTCCAAGCAATCAACTTGACTTAATGAAGATCGTATCATCGTCTTTTCACATACACGTGTTTTCATTTCAATAGCATTTAATAGAAAGTTATTTTTATGTTAATAAAATTCCAATATTTGCATATAGTAAACGATATCAAATGCAGAGTATATACAAGAACCTTGTAGCAGAGTTCTCCAAACATTTTACTCGAGATCATGCGAGGGGCTATGTTATGTATGTTATATATAAAAGTACTTGTCGGAAACGATATAACGTCTATACCGCTCTGCCAGAATCACAACCGCGATCTCTAAACTTCTTCTAGAATATTTTCCTGTTCCATATAATCCCAGACTGGATTGCAGAATTCACTAAAGCGATCTATGGGTTTGCACAGCAAAAGAATCGATGGTTTCTTTCTCTGCCTTGATTTTTCATTACTGGAATCAAAAGAAAGTTAGTAATCGATTGAATCAATTGGTTCAAGAATACTCTCGTAATTATTAAGGGTCCATACATAAATAACGTTTCGATTTGCTTTTTAGATATCAGATGCTGCCATAAACACTAAAACATATCGTTAACGGTGCAAAAGAAAATAAAAAATACTTGGAAGATTTTATTTAATTCTTAGAGATCGCAGGATATCGACTTAAATCAATCAATGAGCACAAATGTGTCGACGCTGAAGCCAGTCTATGAGCAGCTAGTCCTTACACGGTCACTCGATTTAAATCGTCTTCCATCTAGCGACAACTTAAGTTGATCCGGCGAATGCGATTCATAATCGATGACATGATCGATGTTATTCATTAGCATTTAAGTCCGTTCGGGACAAGACGACGTATGACATAAATTCTATTTACTGAAAGTAACAATTTCTTGCTAAACAAAAAGTTCTTAAAGATATATTTTGCTCGAGAATGTTGTGATAGGCTTTTATATCCTTCCTTCGTTTCGTAACATTTACTGCTGCCAAAATCTTTACTGACACGTAAAGATAGATTCGCATGAGAATCCCTGCATATATGTTATTACACAGCTGTATAGGAATGTGTTGAAAAAGTGCGGAGACTTTTAAAATTAAACAAAATATTTGTTATTATTTATATTTATTCATTCAAATTTATTTCATCTTCATTATCGCCCGATATTTCTACTAGGATGGCACAATTTGAGGCATGATTTTGTGGAATCGCGACAGTTGCAGCTATGGAGACGAGAAGTTGAAATTTGGCTCGATTAAGAGCGCAATGTTAAAAAATTGGTGCGACCTGTCCACACGCATGTCCACAGTGGTGGTCAAAAACCGGGAAAGGCTAAATTATCGCGGGCGGTACTTTTACGTAATCCTATCCGAATCGAGTCAACGTTTTCCTCAGTCTTCGCGAACTTCCCGTATTGCCTTCAAAGTAGCCAGCGAACTGTTTCTAATGTTCGGAACAACGAGCACGAGGCAATGACTTTCATTCTTGGCAAAAACAGAAATCGATTGCACTTCAGATCATCATCACTCACGCAAAGCATCTTTCTGTCTCTGCTCGAACTCGAACTCGAAAATGTTTTTCGAACATTTTAAAGTGTTCTGAAAATATGAAGCGAGAAGCAAGCTGTTGTTCAAATTGATTGGATCGTTGCGATTGATAATCGAGTCATATCCACAGCGTCCCTAGTATTTGATCGATTGCTGTTGATCTTATTTGTGCCGATATCTTCGTCAGTTAAATGATCTTGTCTTTCCCTACTATCTTCAGACATTAGGTATCACTTCCTAATCTCATCATCGTGATGCTTTCTTAGCATTTTAACCCAACTTCCAAGTTCCAACAAGCTTTGTTCATTTCGAAAGCTGGCCCACGACAAATTCTAGCTTCTTTTGTAATTAAAGAAGCGCTAATCGAGTGTCATGAAATTTTTGTCGGCTCTTAATGAGATTTGTACCAGCAGGTATCAAGAAAAAAAAGAAGCGTACACAACTTTCTTTTCAAATAAAATTTTTTAAAAATTCCCCACATTTTTTGAACATAACAGTGAAAATATGCTAAGTTCATCCATTGTTTCCATTTTATCTACAATTTAATCAGTTTTTTAATTTTGTTTGTTTACTTAAAGTGTTTCCCTTTCAATAAGAAATATATCGCTTCTGCATTTTCTATGTGCATATATATATATCGTTTATATATAATTTTATAAATTTTTCTCTCCTTTCGAATCTTTGTGAACATACATGTACATACGTGTTCTTGTCTCTATACGTAGTAGGCCTTCTTACATTACTTTAATGAGCAGAATGTAAAAATCATGTTATGCTTCTCGATATATCTTTTCTTAGAGTGGCTTACACGTATCTTTATATATATTTTGCGTAAATATGAATATATTTCTCGAACTTCTTTTCTTTTTTCTTCTGTCCGTTTTGTTCGTTTTGTTCGTTTTGTTCCTTTTGTATTGTAAATATTTACATATGAACTTTTTTTGTTCGTTTTCTTTTCGCAACATTTTATTTGTGTTTTGATTAAATAGAATGTAATTAATTAAAATGTATTATCTTTTAAATATTTGTGCCTTTTATATGCTCTTGACATTATTGGCAATTACTTGGCCTATAATAAATTACTTCGTTTTATTGTACGGTTAAAGGTATCTTAAGTCTTAAGTGTCTAAAGTTAATGCTATCGAAAATTATTTTTACGATCATCCGAATACTCATATCGTCTCTCTCTACATATCCTAAGTAGATTTCCTCCAAAATCACACATGTTTCCGACAAATTCAATTTAAATTTTCGATCTTTTCGCAATTTCTATAAGAGAAAGAGATACGAATTTGCAGGCAATTGCCGACTAAGTGTCATAATCGCAATTTTTTGTTATATGTGGGCGTGTTTGAGCAGAATCGTTAGATCAACATCTGTTATATATTTGCCAAGAATTTCGTCAACTCATCCTGAGTTACTTGGTAAAACTTGACAGTGAACTTTTTTGCCTTTTTTCAGAAGTGTTCTTAAATTTTTTTCCAGTTTATCCAGTTTCTTAAAGAGTGAAGAACGTGCTCATGTGTATTAGAATAGACTGAACGTGTATTGGAATTACAATATTTTAGTTAATTGTGTCAGCGTGTTAGCAAACCGATCGGGACCATTTTGGGACTAAGCATGACGGTGATCTTGGCAAACATAATCGAACCGAAGTTTTTAGATGAAAAGCTCGCATCCATTTTCCAGAAATTTATCGAACAAAAACACTTAGACCTTTGAGTTTGTGGTTACAATTTTAATTTTATGTGTTAGTAGGACAGTTAGTTTACAAACGACAAATGTCCTTATGACTTAGTGTAGGGAATATAGGGAACAAAAAAAATAAATAAATAAATAAAAAAATACCAGACCAACCAAAGCCGCTCTTGATTTCGCACTCGCCGCTTCACGGGTTAAAATATTATACTTGTGCTCCTGAAAAAAAAAAAAAACGACTTTGTGTTACGGTAGCCACTCACACAGTAGTATCTGTGACCCTAATCTAGTATATCCTGCATGTATGCGTCCAAGTGGTTGTTCAGGGGTAGCAGATAAGCTAAGCCAGTCATCTCCTATCATTAGAGTTAAAACGGCAGCTAAGCTAAGTCAGCTGCCGCCTACCTTTATGGTCAGACCTGTTTCGTCTCAGTGCTCTTCGGCTGTTGTAACACAACTGATCGACTGCGGTGGGTCTCGGGTTTTTACAGTCATCGTCAACATCGCTGTACCGTTATATTATCACATATAGATTGTCTTTATATTTAAGACCTAACAAGACCGCGTTAGCGATCTATACATCAATATATATGTATGCCTAGTAATAAAAGTTCTGATCCTTTGCCTAATAACAAAAAGCTGTGCTTAAGACAAGACTGTGTGTATGCATGCATGTGTCCCTAACTCAAGAAAATAAGAATCCTCCGCTTAGTAACGAGAGGTTATCGTAAATGAAGCTATGTTTGTGACAAGAAAGTGCGCATATATGTACGATAATAATCGTCTGCTTAGTAACAAAAGATTATGGCTCTCTGTCTAGTAACAAAAATAATTACGCTTGTAATGAGAAAACCTATACATACATATACTAGGATTACTTTATTTATATTAGCAGGTAAATATTTAATTGTGTGTGTGCGTGTGTGTGTGTGTGTGTGTGTGTAGATTTGTTCATAGTAGGAAAGAAGATTGGGTGCCTTAGTCAGTCGGAGCATTGACTAGCGCAATTTTCCGAAGCTAAGTAAGGGAGTGAGGCGCTTCCTCGCAATATCGGTGTTTTTTCAAACCCGTTTTAGTTTCTTCTATGTTGTGGACATAAAGACGTAAGCAGATCATACCAATTTTTCAATCTTATATTCTTGATTTATCAAGAACTGTTCGTGCTAAATTTCAACTTCGTATCTTCAAAATCTTATGGATCAAGATGGCCCATTCTGGTAGAAAACTAGATCGGGTAGAGAACAATTTATTATTGGCATTAAATGGGTTTTTAAGAAAACAAAAATTTTCTCCATATAAGTGCTTTTCTGAAGGTTAAAAGTTCTAAAGAATCAAATTGACCCACACGGTAGTTGTAGTGTTAATAAATATAACATACCTGAAAAAATAGACAGAAGCAAACCCATTGATAATACTTGTAGTGTTTTTTTCATGTAGCTCTCCATCCGAATTACCGATACCTGGATAAGGTACTGAAACACCTTGTTTCTTATGCAAAAAACTTTTAATCAGATAAGTCGAATGGATCCAGCAGTAGGTGTTTAGGACATCCTCAGGTATGTCCTTGGAATGAACACAATCGATTGGGTTGCCGACATATTGTCGTGTAGTAATAATTAACGAGAACGACATTAAAAACACAACAGTCAATGAGTAATGCAAACGAAATACTGTCGAGTCGGCTTCAACATGGCTGACCTTTATCAGGTTTTTTAAACCACGAAATATATCTAACATTGTTTGGCAACAACACTTTTACAATTTTCATGTGGGTGTAGTGATAGTAATTGCTTTGTTTTTTAACACGACAAGTTTTTTGACATGACAAGTGATGAAATAAATTTAACAAAGAAAAAATAAAAAATAAAAATAAAAATAAAAATAAGAAGAAGAAGAAGAAGAAGAAGGAAAACAAGAACAAGAATACAATGTAATATCGAAATTCGTATAAGCAATAAGCTAAGGTGCTCAAAATTCTTTTCTTTTTTCTTTTTTTTTTTTTTTTTTTTTTTTTTTTCTTTTGTTATTACGGCATATATATTTATTTTTTATTCAATTTTTTTACTTTTTTTTTTTATTATAAACTTTATGTTTTTCTATTTTGTTTTTGATTATTTTGTAACGATATCTATTCTTCGATTTTCGGGTTTATTCATAAAAATGTACTTTTTAGAGTCGATTTTATAGATTTTATATATAGTATAAGGCGGCATTTTACTTTCGAAGAAGAACACTTGAGATATTTACGGTTGATGTTGTTCGCATAACATTGTCTATGATGAGGAGATTTTTGCATTTTAAAAATTTGAAATATTATTAGCAAGCATCACATTTCGTTTCTGCGCTTTTCCTTTTCTTTTGCTGCATGCAAGACTATAATAAGAATTTAAGGCACGTTTACGATGTTCGTTCCATACACAAGACTCCGTTCATTTATGATATACATTATCTTTGCAACGGCTAGTTATAGGCTTTATTTATTTTAAATTTAAGAACGCGTTCGTCACACTTGCATTTGAAGCCACTGACATAACCACATTCAGTCATTTTTTTATCATTTCATTTCCTTTATATCTTTGAACGAGAACTGGGACACTATTTGCAAACTTCATCAAAGTAGAGAAGATCGTCTTACAAGTTCGTTAACGGATACTTCTGGCAGTGTTAATATCGCTTAAATCATAAATTTCGAAACGCTTTATGTTTTGTTGTGACAAAGTACAGCTAGTACAGACAGCAATCTGTCGGTTAAGATCACTAATTAGTTCTGGCAAAATTGGATATTGCTTTAGATTCATAAGTTAAGCGATTTTCCAAAATATTTTCCACTAAAAGTTTGTAAGTTTACAGATCTGTATTTAATTAAAATGCGTACGGATTTTGTTTACACCCCCTGGGGGTCTTCTTTGATATTGATAAAGACTTCATTTAGAGAGAGTTCTTTCTATTTTAGCAGTAAGCGAACGAAGTGAAGTTGTTACGAGTAAATACCATTTTTATATTAAGTATCTGAGAAGCAAGATTTTAACAAGAAATTTTTATAAAAATCTTATAAGATTTTGTAAGGTTAATAAGAAAGAGTTTTTAAGAAGAAATAAAGCGAAAAATTGTGTATTAAAGTATTGGGTGTGCGTTTCTTTTTTTTCCACTTATAGCGAATAGTGCTAGGCTTCTACGCACTATAACGCCCACGTACTATAACTACCGCCCACACACACGTCATTCGCCGCCCGCTTCCATGGGACCACGATTACAAATCAATTCGCAGACGCTTCATTTCCGCCCCGTCCGCTGTCTCTTTAGCCGCTTTAATTCCTGGAACACCTTGTGGACGAAGTCGTTCACAGTGCCACATGGTTCAGGGCTTTCGGCCGTGCTCTCAATTGTTTCGCCCGAACCACACCTACGAATTTCGTTCAATTGAGTATCATGTGCTCCATATGTTCTTTGGCGTCTGCACAGCTGGGACGTATCGATGGACTATCATATCCGAACCGATTTAGATAACTTAGGAAGCAACCATGACCACTTAAGGACTATGTTGGATAATATTTTATATATAGTTTATGATATAATTCTGATACTAGAAAAATATTTTTATTTTTTTGGGAAATTCAGAAAAATAAAATATAACCACTCATCTCATCCGGCAACACGCTCGCTCTTTCCGAGAACGTTCGAAGTCCGCAAATCTGCCTAAGCGCGCTCAGGCGATATACACTCGCCGTCATTCTATGCTACGAGTCTTTTTGTGGCAGGTCTGGGTCCTCTGATATTTGGCATTAACCTTGGCAAAGCCAATTAAGTCCCGACCATTTTATCTGCCGCATACTGAGCATGTTGTTTAACACTAGAACTGCCGCGTATCTTTGATCTGTCATAAAGCACCTAATGCTCCAAACTCTTACCGTGACGTTTATTAATATAAAAAGACCTTTAAATACTTATAATCAATTTTTACCTACGTGGCCTAGTTTGTGAGATGCCGATGCCAAATACCGATTTTTACCGAAAGGGATCATTTTGATCCCCTATTTTTGTCAGTTTACCCTAGTCGTAGAAAAGAAGTTAAGGAAGCTGAAGTGTGGCTCAGACATTTCGTGATGAATTCAGTATATACGGTTGAAAATTGGGCATGATCTACTTATGGGTATGTCCGCAATACGCAGGAAACTAAAACAAGCAATCTCGGAAAAAGTTCTATAACTTTTGATCCCTGGATGATATTTCTGGAAACCTGTGACCCAAATACTCGTTAGGATTACGTTCATGTTCACTCCAAAAATATTTCCAATCGGCTTATTAATCGTCTACAATTTGCCATAAAATTTTGATTCCAATTTATTTCGCATTTATTCAAACACATATAAGCAGTTTTTTCATCCAATTATAAATAAATTAGAAATAAATTAAAAAAAAAATTCAAGTTAAAATTCTAATTAATTGTGGACATATTAGTAAGCCGATCGTGACCAACTTTAGACGAAACCTAAAGATGGACTTGACGAACGTCTAGGTAGTAGGCTATCCGAATGATTTTTACGGGATCCGAACGTATAGACGAAAATATGAAAAAGTTATCGTTCCTTTTCAAGGTGGCCTTAGTTTCTCGTTTATGATGGGCGTGTGTGTAGGTGGATCGCAACCCATCTTTTTAGCATTGGATTCTTAATCGATGAAGTTATGATTGTGCCAAATTCTAGCTTCCTACATTCGCGGGTATGTCGACAAATACAGGGTATCAAAATGATACCTTTTGGTAGAAATAGTTACATGCGAAATGTCGGTGATTCTAGTGTTAAAAGTTAGCCAGTTATCAGCGATCATACCAAAGTACTTAAGTATGCTAGAAGATCGAATAATGTGGCTGCCCGCCGCATATACCCGCATACATATTTTCGACGTATTTTCAGTTTCTGTTTATGTGCATGACGTCGGTTTTCCGTTCAGCCAGGTGTAGGACCGTCGCTTCTAGCCATGCTTTCACGTTAGCGACTGTCCTATTGGCTCTGTCCTTGACCTTTCTAATATGTTTAATCACAACAACTAAATCAAAGTCGTCTGCAAAACCCACTATCGATGCGCCGCCAATACTCGATCGTACATAAGCTTCCACAGAGGTGGACTCAGCGCAGATCGTTGTAGAAAGCCTGCCATGAGACTGTACCCGTCAATACCGTTGCTTGTCTCGTAAACCAGCGTACGCTTCGAGAGATAACACCTTAATAGAGTGAGTGAGTATCTTGAGACCGGCACCGTTGCGAATGCGAACTCAGCCGGCCACATTGAAAGCGTTCTGATGCGATCTATTGTGGACCGCGATCTCCTAGACCCATATAAAATCTACATATTATCGATTGAGTATCAAATGTGAACAGTTCGAGACCTGTTTGTCTGTCTATCTGTCTGTCTGTTATCCGCTATGATACTGATGGATGAGAAAGGGGGTATATATGAAATCGAAAAAGCCAGCCATTCCCACCCAATGTTATAAAACATTTAAATTTAGCCTTTTTCCGTTTTTTGCATCCTTTTTGGAATAGCGGCTACGGTCTCAGTCGAATATAATTTTTTAACCTGTTCTTTTTTTTTCGAAAAGTCAAATATATGTCGCAAACTCATGGAACGGCTTAAAACATGGTCTAGCGAAAATTCGAACCTAAAAATACTACAATACCAGCTCCAGCTCGATTTGTGCTTATTCTTATGGATCAAATCGAGATTTTCGACAACATACATCAGCATTTTCTAGCCAAGAACACGTTAAGTGTAATTGCACAGTGGTGGCGAGTGGTACCGGACTTCCTACTCCAAAATGCTTTTCTCTACTTTTAACATCAATCAAAGCTTCTATCAATTTTGAGATGTTCAATCAATTGGTTTGGGCCACATGATCTTTGTAGAGCACTTAAATGCCGTTACAGATTCATTTAGGTTAGATGCGATGATATAAGCGCAGCCTTTGTTTCGTGGTGTATGGTAAGAGAAAAATTACCGTAATACGAAGGGTAATGTGTGTGTGTGTGTGTATGTGTGTGTGTATCCCCTTTCAATTGATATATAATTTACAACTTTTATTGTTTACATAAATAAGTATAAATTTTTAAAATAAACATTTCTCAATAACATAAACTTAATTTATACGCTGTTTAATAGCCTTAACAGAGTTAATAAAAAAATCAAGAAGGCACAAGTGAAGATATTAATATTCGTTTAAAAACGAATTCCGAATTCAGAGACGCCTTAAAATGATGTTCAAAACATTTGCTGGTGCATGAATGAGAATATTACGAATCAATACATATACAGCAACTTTCGAGTGACAGGATGTGAAAAGCGTACTCATTTTGCTATTACTAGACTGCAATGTTCAATGTTTTTTTTTTAACTTTAACCTTCAATCTTAGCATAATTAATTTTTAATTTAATTTACATTAATTCGCACCATCACGCAATGGGTAAGTTTGGAACAGTGAGCCGCGGGCGCAGACGCGGGCGCGGGAGCGCGAATGCATTGTAAATTTTTCACAAAATTGTTTTAAAAGTTACATAAAATGTTGATTGTGGGCGTGGCAAAAAAAAAAAAAACGATATTAAATTGAAAATGGCTTGCATGGCTGCGGCAATGGCTCCAGTGATGCCAGTTTTTAAGATTTTCGAAATATGTTTTTCTTCTTAATACTCAAGTATGTGCTTAACAATCTCCTCGAATATTATTATTCTAATCTATTACCTGAGAAACAGCATTCTTAAGCTACTACACTGCTTTATCCTCTTAAATATTTTATGCTTCAATTAATATGTCAAAAATTAGACAATCACAAGAAATGCTTTAGCGCTTCGTCCTAGAAAGTCGAGCATAGCAATTCAAGTTGTAAAAGTGAAAAGAAATATTGTTTTTTTTTTTTTTTTCAATATCGTCAATATATCGGTATCGTTGTTTTCAATGACATGCACCAGTCTTGCTATCGCATAGATGACAAAATGTTTAGCAGCCTTTTTTTATTTAGATTCAGTGGGAAATCTTATAATACAGTTATTGGGAGAAAAGATTTGCTATGCAAATAAAGTAAACATGGTTCATAATACATATACGTCGACCATATTCCCCTGTCCATCCACCAGCGTATACCAACAGGGGGCATAAGTCAATTGGAGCCACATGATAATCTCAATATATCTTATGACTACTTTCAATATTTTTCTTCGGGAGGCTAGAAAGTTAGAGATATTATTTTGGCCGGAACAGAAACAATTTCAAAAATATATATATATATGTATATATATATATCTTCTTTTTAATATGGCTAATCACTAATAATGACACGGTGGCTGTCAGAAAGAAGAGAGGAAAGAGAAAGAAAAAGGGAGGTACTGGCTACAACCTAGTGGGTATGTGAGCAATCGATAAGTGTATTACGCCTTTACCAACTAAGCGTTCACTACAACTACAAGCAAAATAATATCCGACTTCTTCCCAAACACAGTCGCTTATGAGAACTTCTTTGCTTTGTCGCTAAGGTAAACTTTAAAATTCTTCATTTTATCGTTTTTAAAATACAGGGACTTTTTACTTTGAAGGTCAACTTTAAATTTTTTTTATTTTTATATTTGCGATCATTGTTCATATTAGCATTAGAGTGATGGATACGTGGTCTCAGACGGATTCTCGCCAATGGATACCTTTGCTTAGTTTTTTTATTTCGTAGTAACCGAAAAGAACAGATGGAGCAGTTGCCATCAAACTTCTATTCAGTATAAGCGAATTTAGTTTATTTGCACTTAAAATGTACGTCAATTCTCCCAGATGTGTTGGAAGGCTAGTGTTTAAATAGCAAAGTCGAAGCTGTAATACAATTGAAGCGAATTATTTGTCTTGTTTGTCTTCGTTATTCCATGGTTGCAATCAGCAGACTACGATTATTATTCAGATCAAGAATGCGAATGACAAGTGATTTTAGTCGAATAGCTCGGAATCGGATGCTGATAACCAATGTACGTATGGACTTGTGACGAGGATCTTCACCGCTATTTGACTGAAACGAACTTCAACTATTCGTCTCTATGCCTATGCGTGAACAATAATCATATTATTTGTAGACAGACAGTCGCTGTTAAATCATTCACGATATGGTTAGGGAGAAGCTGGAAGCAACTTCAATTGTCCAATACAATACTTGAAAACCTTTAGACATAGACCAAAAAATATATATATATAAACATGTGGTGTAGATGATATCAGCGTCGGAGTGCAAGTCGAGGTGACTGTGACAGTTAGCGGATGAGCCATTCGGACGATGTCCCCTATAAATGTAGGAAAAATGGTTATCAAAAAGTATTATAGATAGAGGGGCAAAAAAGAGGCGCGTGGGCCTTTAAAGTGGAACCGATTCGAAAGGCAGGCAGTACGGTTGAAGAACGAGAAGTCACGAGAAGTCAATTGCCTAGTTGCTTAATTATTAATGAAGTTTATAGAATTGTTATTAAAATGACCAAAAATGACGAAACGATTAGATGTCCAGGACAAATTTACGACTAATCTCGCATTAATTGACAGCATATGTGCACGTTGCTAACAACGAAGTTAGTCGATTCTTCAATTGTTTGTCTTCAATAATTTCAGATACAAAAGTGCCAGTACATAGAGTGCCCAAGGCGCAGATCAGATTCAGTATTCCTAACTATCGGTAGCGAATATGATGAAAGATATTTTGTAAGACTTAAGTATATTTTGAAGAGAAAAAACCCACACTTTTATAACAACTAATCATTATTTTCTTAAGAATTAGAAAAAGTGTGTGTGTGTGTGTGTGTGTGTGTGTGTATGTGTGTGTGCCGTATAAATGGACAAACCATTCAACAGATGTTCTAGCGAAGGATGGATGCTGGAAAAATGGCAGGTGAGAACAGGTATGAAAAAATAAAATAAAAAAAAAAACAAAAAACAAACTATAAAATGAAAACAAAAGAAATACAACAGACAGATAATAATTTCGAATACTATTTTAGCGGAAATTGATAAACATACAGACATTGTGAGAAAGGAGAATAAAAGTGATACACAAACACACGCAGGCATATATAAATATATATATATATATATATATATATATGTATATATACAGTAATAATCACACATTTCTACCTAAGTAAACAGTAAGAAATTTGAAAGAAAGCCCCCCAACGCATTTTCTCTCCTATCCACACAAACAACAAAACATAAAATTTCAAAATCTATTTTTAAATTTATGCACGTTTTCTCTGTTGTGTTCATTTACATTTTTCTGTTTTTTTAGACAATATTTTTTTTTTATTTTTTATTTTTTTTTTTTTTTTAATGTATATTTAGCGTCTCTTTAAGGTTTATTGAAATTAATTTTTGTTTTTTTTTTTTGCATTGTTTTAAATAAGATGATTTTTAATTAAGATAAACTGCGGTTACTATTGCTTTTATATATGAATATTTACTGTGGTTCTTAACAAACAATGACACACAATGCGAAGAGTGTTTGGAAAACTATTGCTGTAGCATCATAGGCTCATTTTCTTTTCCTTGTCATGTTTTTATTCATTTATTTTTGTTTTATATATATATATATATATATATATGTATATATGTATATATTTTTCTTCTTTTTATTTTTTCTCGTGCAGAAAAATTCAATTATTCACGATCGTGTATTATCTAGTTAGTTTGATACGCACAAGCATGCAACTTTCAGGTCTAGCGGTAGCCTTTTTATTCGAGTTTGCCTATGTACACCGAAAGAGTTTTATTGATTACACCCACCAAAACACAAACTCATAATTGGCATCAGATCCAAATCAGTTCAACAAAAAAAAAAAAAAAAAAAAAAAAAAAAAAAAAAAAAAAAAAAACAAAAA
>CCAG010019539.1:0-13000 GCA_001077435.1 Glossina morsitans morsitans | reverse complement strand
GAAAAAAATCTCCTCTATATATATATATATATATATATATATATATATATGTGTGTATATAATATTGAAAATACTTGTAATTGTTTGTAATTTGCAAAATATTTGATAAATGAATTTAGTAAAAAAGCCAAGTGTAAATTTCAAAGCTCAACCACAGGCGTGTGAAGATATCATAATAAATAATACTACCACTGGATGGGCCTTGCAGTCTAATATATAAAGCTATAAACTTCCAAACAAAAAAAAGTCATACAAGATTGAAATGAAACTTTTATGAAATAATTACTATGTATTTCTGGGTTGCTGTCTACGATAAAATTGCGTTTCCATTTCATAAAAACATGAGCTTTTGTTTACGAAGAAAGCATTTAATAAAATTGTACTCTTAAAAAGGACTCCACACAAACACAGCGAAATATAATATTATTCTCAAAAAAGACCTTTGCAGAGCAAAAAAAGATTATTTAAAATTTTTTATTTACCTTGCAATGCAAATGCAAATGCACTGGATTCAATCATCTCTGTATATATGCATTTTTGTTTTTTCAAGTGCATATAGACTACAGCATACATTTATGTATGTACTGTGTATCAAAGAAAATAACTCAAAGATGACTTAGCAAATGCAACCACGATATAAACTTTATGTCAATCTCATATTAAAAAAAGTTTCTGAAGTATATGTATGTTTGTGTGTGTCTAAGATATGCAGGTGAAGGTATATGATTAGGTATATATAATGGTTGTTGTGTGTCTAAGATATGAAGGTGAAGGTATATGATTCTGGACAGCAACCGATTAAGATTTTAGGCACAAACCTAGCAGAAGTGAAGTGACAAATTGCTTGTTATAGGGGGCGTTGCAGGTGACCTTTGGTTTGTGTCTTGCATAATATAAATGGTAAGGAGTTCAATTCTGCCAGTTTTATTTCTTGCTCTCTTAGTTGCTTTCCCAATCGCTAGTGATTTTTCTCAACCAAGTCAAAATATCTCATACTACAAATAAGTTTTACGGGAGGTGAAGAGCAGGTTTCATGCAATACATTTTGCATCTTTACTGAATGTTCTCTTTTTGCCATCTCCTGACAAAAATTTTTGCAAAACAGTAGCGCTTGAAAGGCCTCTTATAATGAAAGGCAAAGGTAGAATTGAAACATTTGATCGTTTTGTAATGACAATTATGTCCGTGATAAGTCTTATAGAGAACACGTCGCAATTCATTTGCCAGAAAAGGTCTTGAATATCATGCAGATCGCTTTGTTTCTTCAAAAGAAATAATTTGAGAAAATTATTGAAATCATACTCAGTATAAACGCTATATAGGAGAATTTGGTTGTTCAGTAAGTAAATCATACACACAAGTAAATATTAGTCAAACTGGGAAAGTAATCACGCAGTACTTAGATGAAAATGTCCTAGAAGAGCAACATGAAATTAGCATTCGCGCAAAGAGAGACACCAATAGTGGGACATGAATAATTCATCTTGAAGCAAATGAGACGGAAAATCGACATTTTCAAAGGTGTTCTACTACAAGAAGAGATGAATTGCATGAGTCGCACATTTTAACCAATATTTCCTTTTTGCTCAATTATGATTCCAAACAGCTTAATATATGTATTAACGCTTTGCAGTCCGTTATTTACTTTTTTTTGTTTTTTGCTCACCCACCACTGAAAAAACGAAAGCATGGAAAGTGACCTCAATAAGAAGTCTACTGGAATATGCACAATATATAATTATTGTTGTCTCTTTATCGTAAGTAGTAAATAAATGAATAATAGAGTGTCGCGTCTACCTAGCGACTAGGGTAGGAGTTAGTGTAGGAAGTACGTTGCCTAACCATACCCGATGTAGGAGTGGAAAGGGGTTAACGTTTCCTTAATTTATTGCTATAAAATTAATTTTTAAATTGAAACAAGTAAAAATACTGTAGTGCTCTCACTACGGCGTATCATTAAGTACCCTACACTACTTCGCTTAACACGATTATTCGTGTAACGAGTTTTTAAAGCAAGACTTTCGGTATATTTTGAAAAACGCGACTTTTAGGTTGCACATAAGAAAATAAGACGGACGGACAGACAAGCTTGCATCGATTAGGAAAGTGACTTTGAATCGTCGTCAAATACATCCGCCCACTCATTATCAAGGACAAGACATGTGTACTCATAGTTTTTAAATGTTTTTTATATATGTAATCCTTAAAGCAGCGACACATTTTACAATATTTAATCGACTCGAGTAGTTTTCTTTTTTCTTTGAAAAAAAAAAATCAGATTACTTTTCCCTCAATCGAAAGAAGATGAAATTTATATTAATGAGAGATGGATTTCGTTACTGAGAATAAGTTATCATATAAATGTTTTATCAACGATTGTATTTTGTATTGTATTGTAAAAAAATTATTAATTTTATTTATAAAATATAATTTTATTTCTCTTATTGTACTTACTTGAAAAAATAGCGTAAACGCCACCCATTGATAATATTTTGTGTGTTTTATTGTTAGAGGTCCACGTCCCTGTGAATTATGAACCCCAGGAAAAGGCACCTCGGAACCTTGCTTTTTCATAAAAGCATCCACCACAGTATATGTTGAATGTATCCAACAATATGTATTGAGAACATCTTCTGGAATGTCTCTGCAATACGAACGAAGGGAAGAAACCCAAAAAAAAAAAATTAAATGAATAAAATAAGGTCTTAGGGTATTTTTCAAGTCGTACAGCATCCACCAACTGAGAGTTTTTTTTCACTTTTTTCATAAAATGTTTTTTACATTGAACTAGTACTACCCACTAGTAGACCCCTGTTCCACCCCCTAGTTCTGCAATATTCTACTTGTTCTGGTTATTGAACGGACTCAAGAAACAAGCGGACTGCCTACGTAATTCGCCAGGTCCAATGAAGGTAATCTCGACACAACACCCTACAGATTCAGATAGGGCCAATAGTTTGGTGATAATCTCTCCTAGATGGGACGTGAATGGGGCGTGAAAATAAAGGTAAATTCAATTTTTTGACAACGTGATTGTTGTATTAGGAGGCAGCGGTCAGAAGGCAGGGGGCATGGCGCTGGCTAAACTATTCGAGTGATTTTTCACTCTTTCAGATTTCATTTAATGAAAAAAAAAAAGAAGAAAAGAAAAGTGTTTGCAAAGCTAACGTGTCCGACACGTTTTAAATGAAATTCGAAGCGCAATTAAGCTTTTTACCAATGCTCTCATGACGTAGCACCTAACAGTTTCATTGTGAATTGCGTAGAGTGCTACAACAGCACTTTTCCGGACTACAAGTCCGAGAATTTCAAAATTTAAAATATAGAGAGAAAATAGCCAGAACTAGTCGGAGGCAAAGATTAATGAAAACAATAATTTGATGGACGGAGAATAATCGGCACCGAAAAGGCCAATTGGAGACTTCTCCAAGATTAGTACTCTTTCGCTGTCTTCATATTTTTCGAAATCGTCGCATCAATCATTTCGAGAAGATACAGAGAGACAGATCAAATCGATGAAGTCGATGTGAAAAGACGTATTACTTCTAGGCACGGATGCACCAAAGTCTTAAAGCAGACTTGAATCGATTCATTTCGGTTTTGCTTGATTGCTAGCCAGACAGAGTAGACACAGTCTTTGGACGACCTATGTGACGCATGTAGAGGGATCGAAGACTCAGCACAATGAATGTGATAGTAAATTGTTGCCTAATAATATGTTAGATGATCTCGAAAGTATTGATCTACGGAATGTTGTGATGCAAATATAAGAAGAAGAAGATAAATATGCAGAATAATAACAAGAAGAAGAAGAAATTTGCATATATATATACATATATATATATATTTTTTTTTTTTTGATTTTGTGAATTTTCATCTTGCAATAGCTTATAATATTATTTCGATTATATATATAATTAATTGTTGTTGGTGGGTGATGAGGCTGTGATGATGGGCGATATTTAAAACATTTTATCATACATACCTTGTATGTACACAGTCTATTGGATTTCCTACGTATTGACGTGTCGTAACAGCAATTGAAAACGTTATTAATAATATAACGGTTGCATTTGTGTGTAGGCGAAATACAGGTGAATCGATTTTAACATGAGACACCTGTTCGGTGTTGTTATGTTTATGCAAATGTGTAGTGTAGTGTTTACAGGATCAATAGGAATATAAGAAAGAATTTGTATTAATATCGATAAGAATTGAAATAAAATAAAGATTATTTCTTTTATTATATATATATATATTTTATATATAATGAAAATCGAAAAAGAAATTAAATTTTCAAGAAAAATATCTTATTTTTATGAACTGTTAAGTCTTAAACACACTTATTATGTGTATATAAAAAGATACCTAACTAAAGTGGTTTTCATTAGACATGAATCCCGGTCGATGATAAATGAATTTATTTATTTTTTTTTTTTTCCTTTTTTTTTTTTTTTTATTTTTCATTAAGGGAAAGATACATATATATATATATTTTTTTTAAGCTAGTTTAACAAGAGAAAAATATATGATAATTAAACAAATAAAATGTATAAAAATTTCATTTAAAAAAAAAAAAAATTAAAAATAAATCCGATAAGCATAAGCTTGAATAGAGTTTTTGTTTTTCCATTGGCCAAATAACATATCCATGTGGATTAATATTTAAATTAATTTTCCTTATCATACACAAAATCTCTTTGCCGCACAATTTAATTATTTTGTAATATTTATTTGTTTAATTTTTGAACTTTTTTTTGTTTTTTTTTGAAAATTTTAATTTTTCAACATTTTTTTTAATCTGCCTGAGTACAAAAATAAATCTGAAGACTATATACACCTATAGAACGAAAATATTATAATTAAATGGTTTAAGAGAGAGAGAGAGAAAAAAAAAACAAAAAACATTCGAATATAAAAATAATAATAATAATGATCCAATAAATATAGCAAAGATTATACAACTTTGTCTAATAATATTAAGGAGTTTTTTTCTTTCTTTAATTTTAACTTAATAAATTAAGCAGAATAACGTAATATTTATACTTAAGCCTCTTTAACGTAAAGAGAAAATGAAGAAATAAAAATCGGTAAATAGATAAATAAATAAACTATTAGAAAGTAAAAAATAAGTATATTTAAGATTTTTCTATTGGAAGGAATGCAAATTTCGTTTTGAATTAAGTACGATTTGATTTTTAAAAAAAAAAAACTTTTATGTCATGTTAAGGGAAAAAACATTTCTCTTTTCTTATTTTTTTTTTTTTTTTTTTTTTTTTTTTTTTTTTTTTTTTTGTTTCTATTTATTTGTACATAAGGCATTCATTTACAATGAAATTTTATTCGAATTGTGGTAAATCCACGTTACTAACGTTCTTCAGCCTTAGTATTTTTGATTAATTAAAGATTTCTTCTGCGCAAATCTGCTCTGGATCAAATGGATCGATTAATGGACATATCGACAAAAAGGAAAAGTCGCTTTCAAGCCTTCGTTGTGCACGATTTTTATAAAATACTATGTGAATTGAAAAATTTCTTTCAAGTGTTGATAGGTCAGCAGGTCGGCTTTTAAACGGTTTTCACAACTTCTTATGATAAATTTGAAGTAAATATTTTCTCTAGACTTCAGATTCGTCTTAACATTTCGTACACTCTTAAGTTTCATATTGATCTCAAATTTCAGCTTTTGTAAGAAGGGGCCCTTGAAAGCTTTAATGACACGTATTTAAATAGACGGATTGAGCTAAACACCCGCAAAGCTACACCCGCAAGGTGAATGGTTTAATTCGCATAGAAAGCGCTTTTTAGATATTTTCGGGCGATTTTGAAACGATGCGTTCTAGAAAGAGTAAGTTTAGAGCAAGAAAATTTTGAAATATTCATCTCTAGTCACTGAGTGAGTCAGTGAGTTAATTACGTCTCTTTTTATCTACACTATCCATTTGCGATACAGAGCTGTATGAAGACTGCGCGGATGTATGCAACACCCAGAAGGACTTGAATTAGACTCGACTTTCATTGGTCCATTATCTGCCTGTCTTCTTTTCTAATGGTTATTCGCAACTTTGGAGATATTTTGGCGAAATTTATCACACCCTGGCGGGTCTTTGGCGAAGAGCGAATGCTATTGATCGCTTTTTGATCATTTCCTATGTAAAGGCATATTTTGAAAGGCCGGCATATGAATGAGTGTATTAAACGAAATGATGTAGGGTATTTAATGGTGGGCCGTGGTCAACTGGGGTGTTTTGACTGGTTCAATTTAACTTATGCAACTTGTTCGCCAGGAACAGCCTCAGGAATGACAATATCAATCAATATTTCTCTTTCCAGTTCAGCGTGGGCTGTCCAAGTCAAGAGGCTGTGAAGAGCCGATACTTTCACCAATACCACTTTAAATATATATCTTGTAGATTTTCCGAAATCGATTGTAAATATAAGAACAAATTGTGAAATAATTAAAGCTTTTAATTTTTTTACCCTGCACCGCTTGTCGTACAAGGATGTGTTAAGTTTGTGCGAATGTATGCAACATTCAGATGGATTTTAGTTAGACCTACCTTTCAATTTACATATCGATTCAAAATCGATCAGTCCATCCGTCCATCTGTGTGTCTTGTTTTGCTGCCTTTAACATAATGGATGCAATTTTTAAAACATTTTGATGAAATTTGATGCACAGGCACGTCTTAATCTAAGGACAAACGGTACTAACTATTCCTTATGTAATATCGTATTTTGGAAAGACGTTATGTAATTGTCTTAAGCGAAGTAGTGTAGGGTATTTAATGGTGGGCTGTAGCCTACTATGGAGTTTTTAGTTGTTATTTCCATTTTTGTTTTTCAGCGAAAAGCTTTCGATAAGCTGCACAATTCCGCTTTCTTTTCACATCCACCACCAAAAAGTTAAAATCTAATTCCACACACGCCTATTGGAAACCCAATAAAGTAGTTAACATGAAATGAAGATATCAAGTAATTAAATTTTTTCATCTGAGCCCGCAACAATTATGAATGAAGAATTCAAATTTTCACAAATTAAAAGAAGAAGCAGTAATAAGGACTGCAAGTAAGCACTGCTGAGCCATGGAGCATGCTATCAGATGAGCAAAGAATCAGTTTAGATGAGATGATTTATGGAACAATCGGTTAACTGTCAATGGGATTTGGCTCATTTAGGAACCATCGCAGATCCGGTATTCAGCTACCGAATAGCAAGATCGGAATCCGAGTGAAATAAAGTAAAACGAAAAAAAAAAACTAAGCATTATATTTACTTCGTTCTGGGATAAAGATGGGATCGTACATGCTGATGTGTTGACAACGCAATCGGTCAGACTTAATTTTAAATGATATTTGTAATGAAAAAAATTTGAGAGAATTAAACCACTTGATCATTGGATACAGAGAACTATACGTCCAAGTAGCTAGAAGAATCATCTTTTATATATGTATGATCCGGATGTGTATACATAAGTATATGTAGGATTTGGGTACGTCCTCTATATCAAAGTCTTTCAAAGCTCTTACGGCATCATATTCTGAGAGGAATATAATGAAAGCAGGAATTGTAAGATTTACAAAGCATATCACGGCCCGATCATAATAAATGGCATTATAGCCGAAGACAAGACACTAGTCCGTAAATTAATCTTTAATGACTAAAATTGAAAATGGTTTTGAAAACGAAATTCGTAATGAAATTTAAGCGGTTCTCCGGGAAGGACTGAAAAGAATTGCGAAACAATTACACAAATAGTTGCTTTAACTAGTGTAACCATGAGGATGAAAGACAAAAGTTAACAGATTGCTTTGATTTTATGAGTGGACCGCGTGTTTTTATCACTTTCTTGCAAAAAAAATATGTTATATAAAAGTTGTGTGTGAGTGTACCATACTCTCCTTACTTCTGAGATATAAACTTGTTTGTGTGATGAAGAGAGAGCATGATTAAGAAATTGCATCATTTAATCTACTGGTCAGAGAGACTGTTAAGGCAGTCTGGCATAGGTAAAGGATTGACTCTGAAAGGGAAAAACCAATTAAACCGATTAAACCGATGAGGATGATGACGATGACGATGACGATGATGATCTCTGCGTTACAGTTTAACCACAAAATTGTCAAGTGCTCTAATGAAATTTTGCCCTAATTAATTAATGATTTCCTAACCAGACATAGAGGATATCGACACATTTTTGATATTCAGAAGAACGAAAGTTACCGCAAACAAAAGATGTTTCAAAGACATTAAATGTTCCATCAGTCGGATTCAAAAAAAAAAATGTCATATACTTCCTTGCGTTATTAATAAGCTGAGATGAAAGTTTTGATATGAGAGAAAAAAAAATACAAACGAAACACATGGGAAAAATTAAGTAATTGTCGTTTCCTTGCATTTCGTCGTATTTGCTGGAATGATATGGAAAATGCCTTTGACTGTATGAGACTGTATGTAGGAGGATGAGGAGGGGCGTATGTCGGTCGATTTATCACAATTTCTGATGCAGTGCCGATAAAATTCATTTCAATCAAAGTGTTTTTTCCCCATTAATGAATTTCTAGAAGACAAATATGCTTTGAATGTCATTTTACAATAATGCAGTTAGTTCATCGATTGTGAATGACTTTGAATATTAATGATTAAAAAAAAAAAAAAAAATTTTTTTTTTCTTTTTCTTTTTTAAACGATTTGTATATATATTTTTTGTTTTATATATATATTTTTTTTATATTTTGCTAAATTGTTACTTTGTATAACGATGACCATTGAATCGATATTTTATAGTTTGGAGAGTGAATTAAAATCTTCTCCTACAGTGATATGAATGTTTATTCATACTGTTTTAATGTTATTTATGAAATTTCGATAATAGTTTTTTTGCTTTTGTTTATTGGTTTTTTTTTTTACTTTTTTTTTACTATTTTTGTTTAGCGAATTCAGTTTTAGCTTTAAATAAAATTCTTATAGCTTGGTGGTGATAAGTGGTGAAAATAATCAATTTAAGCAAAGAATTTGATTGGTTTCAATTTTACGGGTGAGTTTGTTGTACTAGTGAAAAGTGGTGAAATAATTTTTTTTTTTTTTTGGAGTGAATCAAGAGGTGAGTTGTTAGTTAGATTTCTGTTTATCGTTTTTCTTTATTTGATTGAAGTGAGACTAGAGAAGGTGAGAACACTTTTTTGGTGTTGAAAAGTGAAATATGGTGAGAGTATTAAAGTTGAGGTGAGCGTGAACATCTTATCAAAGTAGTTTTACATATAAGTTAATTATATAAAGTGGTTGAGAGAAGTAAAGAGAGAGTGAAATTTTTATTATACTACTATTTTTGTTGTTTTTTGTGATGATATTGAAAGTAGTGATTGAAAAAGTTTGGTGAGAGACTTGTTGAAAAACATCTGCTTATATATCAGCTGTGATTTTGTTGAGAGGTGATTTTTAGTGATGGTTGTGGTAGAGCGGTAGTTGGTGGTGGTGGTGGTGGTGGTGGTGGTGGTGGTAAAAAAACATTTTTTCTTTTTTTTTACTGATAAAATGAAACGAAATGATTATGAAATAAGAAGAAGAAGGAAAAAATAAAATAAAATAAATAAAAATTAAAGAAAAAAGGAAACAATAACAACAAACAAAATAATATAAAAATTTTATCAAGTGAGAGGTAAAATTACATGTAAATGATAAGAAAAAGAAAAGTAAATGAAGCATTGTAGCATTAAATAAAATAAATAAAGTATTATTTCCTCTGTTTAGTTTTAAAAAAGGAAAAGGAATTTGTTTTTATCAATTCATATAAATTAAGTACAATAACATTATTATACCCACTACCCAGTAGTAGATTCAATTTCTCAAACTTTCACAACACATTAAAGTGCGCATCGAAGGTCATACATAGACCGCATATCAAGATATTTATGAATACGATTTTATACGATTCCAGTTCCCTTAACTTACCGTTAGCCCAGTTGTATTTACTTTAAATCCATCCTTCTCCCTCTGTATTCTAAAATCATGTCTATCTAGCCCACATCTTTCATTTATCTCATGCAAGAAATTTTTTCTCTTCGACGTCTAAGCAATTCATGTGGTGGGAAGTGGAGTATTAACTTATGCGGGGCAGCTTAATTTCACCATGCACAAAATACTTGAGATGAATTATCGATCAGCTGATCTCTAAGTACAATGTACATTTTCCGGACAATTTGTTGCAACTTGTGTGATGAAAGTTGCGCAACGAATTCTATTCTCTAAGTGTTGAATGAACGATCTCAACACAGTCTTGTACTGAACGTTCTTCTTGAGCTACAAATCTTTATATAAATGAATTTCAAAAACTTATAAAATCCGATACAAAGACGAGCACAAGAGCTCCTATAATCCATATTCCTGATCGGCGGAAATAACTTTCCTTTCCTCTAACTTTCCGTCTCTTAACTGCGTTTCTCGTTCAAGTTGGCTTACAGCATTGCACGCTGTTTAAATATCGTATACTTATATGACGGATAGAAAAGAGGTTTTGCTTTGATCGCACTTTCTACAATGTCGGTTAAACGCTGAATACAGCATATCAGACTAAGTATGCATTTCCAACTGGAGATGCTTTCGTAATTCAAGCTTCCAATCAAATGCTGGCATACAAATATATATATATATATATATATATATATATATCTATAAAACCGCGTACATATAATTTACGTACATTTACACTGTAATGGAATCATTTTAGTTACCGTACTTCACATGTGCAACTTTGTGTGTATTATTTTCAAGGTGCGCACATTATTCTCGGGATCTGTTGATTCACTGCAATACCTAACGGCGGTAGAATTTTTCCTTATGACTTTTCAATTGGCGCAGTAAGACGCTCGCACAAGCACAATCGTAAGGATAAAAAATCAGAAACGAATAAGTGGTGGGTATCAAAACAATTCAGCCTAAGCCGAATATCAAAAAAAAGAAAATTTTTTTTTTTATTTTTGCGTCGTAAAAATTCCTTTGCCCAAAATTTAAAGATTTAATATGAAGATTTTTAGCCTAATTTGTTCGCTTAAAACTAATATACTTAAATAATTCTTTTTTTTTTTGTTACCACAGAAAAATACATTCAAAGCGTAATTTTTTTTTTAGTACACTTAGAAAAATTACACTAATAATATTGTCAAGAAAACATATACTTAAGAGGTTAGTTACACTTAATAATGATAATGAAAAACACACACACAAGTACAGGGAAAATAAAGCAATACAACCTTTTCACAAGGTTTATTATCATCATTATTATTATTATCATTGTTATTATTATTATGATTATTTTTATTATTATATATTTTCTTTAATGTATTAGAAATAAAATTTTAATGAAGTGAGATATTAAAATTAATTTGTTTTTTTTCGGGTTTTTTATAAAATTTCTTTTTAAAGGAGAGTGAGAATGAGAAGTTTTTTTTTAAGAAGTTGGTTTAGTTAGCATTTGTTGTTGTTTTGTAAATGTTGTGTATTGATGAGAAAGAAAAATAATAGATAGTATGTGTTACATATGTTGAGAGAGAAACTTAGAGAAAGTGATAGATAGATAGATAGATAGATAGATAGAGAGAGAGAGAGAGAGAGAGAGAGTTAGAGAGAGAGACCGTAAGAGACTGACAGACACAATGTTTTATAGTGATTATGAACTAATTAAAAATGTAATTACGATGAAAACTAATTGAAAAAAGTTTTTAATAAAATGCCAAAATCCATAGCGAGTAAAATGTTAAGTTGTAAGTAGCACATGTCTCCAAATACCATTTTTCGTGAACTCTTTCTCAATGTTTTTTTTTTTTGCTACGCTATGATTAGCAAATTTTTTTTTTAGATTGTTTCCTTCATCTGCTATTGTATTAATATCGCGTACATGACACGACATACGTTATACTGTGGTAAGGCAATATATTAAGTTATGTTTAATCAAGATATGTCGTGTGCATATCACATTATTTGTTATTATTCTATGATCTTGCGATTAAATTGTACAATAGTATAGTTTCGAAGGCATACCATAATATATGATACAATACTATGCCACATGATATATAGCAAGCTAGAAAATTTCTTATTACACGACTGCATGTTGTGCTTGCAATAGTATTGTACTGACATAGCATGAGTAATGTAATGCATTTATACGCATGATACGTATCGTGCAATTGTCAATTAGGGCTAAATATGTAAAGTCACAATTAAGACAAATTGCTGCTGTAGAATATCGTATTATGAATGCGAGAAAAAAGACTTACACTGTAGAAAGGCTGCTATATTTTACGTTATGTTAATATGTAGCATGCAATATATTGCATGTTGTTTGCTGCTGTTGTATTTGAATAATGTCACATTAAATCTTAAGAGAGAAATTATGATCGAGTATTTCCATCTGATAGCATATTGTTGCATATTGTTGCCATACCATAGTATTTATCAGTATATTACAATTGTTACTCTTAAAAATATGTTAGATAGTATATTACATCATATCATATCATATGGCATTGGACATATTAAATTATGACAGATCATGGAAAAAGAAAAATTGATGGAAAAGTTTTCTAAATTTTTCAATATTACTGTGCATAGATGTACGAAAGCCAATGAATGCTAGGGAGAAAGTATTTAAGAAGTTTTATGCCAAGAGAAATAGTACTTGGAGTGTTAGCGTTAAGTGAAGAAGAATTTATGTTTGCGACACTAATATTAAGTATATTAGAGAACTATTTCAGGTGAGATTGTGATCAAAAAGAGTGTATCGAAAAAAGATTGAAAGTTTACT
Source organism: Glossina morsitans morsitans (assembly GCA_001077435.1). Lineage (NCBI taxonomy): Eukaryota > Metazoa > Arthropoda > Insecta > Diptera > Glossinidae > Glossina > Glossina morsitans. The sequence goes on along the minus strand of CCAG010019539.1, from coordinate 197 downwards.
AAATGCTACATTGTAATAATATGTTTGTGTGTGTGTGTGTGTGTGTGTGTGTATGTGAATGTGTATGTGTAAGTGTTTGCGTTTATGTGTGCGTATGGGTAATTGTTACCGTGATCATGTGTACTAGGTTTAAGTGAAGAAAAAATAAATTAAAAGAAAACTCTGAGCATATGATTTTTTTTGTTTTTTGTTTTTTT
>CCAG010019538.1:0-13559 GCA_001077435.1 Glossina morsitans morsitans | reverse complement strand
TTTTTTTTTTTTTTTTTTTTTTTTTTTTTTGATACATATTGAAAAACACTTTGAACGCGTGAAACGAGCTTTTGTTAATTAATTAAAGTCATTCAATAATATTTAGGAAAAAAAAAAAAACTTTGAACGAATCATGTGTTGTAAGCACTTGTTGTTATTATTGTTTAGCAGAATTTAAAATTGCTGCAGCAAAGGCATGTGATCGGATGTTGTTGATTCAGTGATGAGATAGATGGTTTGTTTGATTTGTGATTAAAATTTTTAACTTGTTCTGGCTGAAGGAGATGTTGTTCAAGTTTTTCATGTTTGTGTTTTCTTAATTTTTTGTTTGTTTTTCTTTTCTTTTCTCTTTGTTTTTGCTTCTTTAATATTTTCTTTTATTTTAGGAGTTTAGTTATGGTTTCTTTTGTTTGTTGTTTCATGATGATATCCAATAAATTGAGTATTGAGTTCCTGGACTTTTTTCTTTTGGTTTATATTAGATTATGATGTAATTATGTTGTGATATAGGTTCTCTTGTTGTACACACATATATATGTATATATACATATATATATATATACGTATATTTACATATGAATATATATATATTTATTTATATTTTTATGTATATATATAAACATATGCATATATAGAATATTCTTGTGATCGAGATTTGCAAATTTTTTGTTTTCTGTATTCTCTGACGTATGTTTATAAATTTAGTTTGTTATAGTAGTTGTTGCTGTTGTTGTTGTTCTTGCATTTTCCTGATGATGTTCTGACTTATTATGGTGACATTTTTTTTTTTTTTTTAATTTGCGTGACATGATATTTGTTGTTGTTATATGTATGTTTACTTTTTTTTCCTTTTTGCATTTCATTCCAATTCACTTTTCTCTGGTTTTCAGTGTTTGTTTGCTTTGGTGAATGATAAATTGAGAGAGAAAGAGAATGAGAGAGAGAGAGAGAGAGAGAGAGACAGAGAGAAAAGAGAATGGTTGTGGGGGAAAATGGAATACTTATAAAAAACAAGGAGAAACAGCGAGAGTGAGAGAGTGAGAGGGGGAGAGAGAGAGAGGTAGAGCAGTAGATGAATACTCTTTCATGTGTTGCTTTAATTAATGATGAATTTTAGTGCTTCAAGATGATGAGTACGCGTGTTTAGCAAATGCATTTTTGATTTTTATTATAACAAAATGAATTAAAATCACTTTCGTTTTAAATCCATACATTTTAATTTATTGTTCAACTGGTTTCATTCTAGAGTAATAAGATGATGGAATTCTAATAAATGGAGTTTAGCTTAATTTCTTCGATGTTATCGTTCAAACAAAAGGAGATGAGAAAAATTTTGCAAAAAAAAAGAGTGAGACAGAAGAGGAATTAGAGAGTGAGTGAGAGTGAGAGAGAGAGAGAGAGAGAGAGAGAGAGAGAAGAAAGAAAAGGGCTGGGAAGATTTTTGATCTAAATGAGTTTTGAAAAGAAGTTATAAACAACTGTTTGCTGAAGATTAGCGGATGGATGTTGTAACAAAATCAATAATCAATCTTCATCAAAGAGTAAATCAAAAAAATTTTCCAAAATTATTGAAAAATTAAGAGCAAAATGATGTAAACATTAGTTGAGAATAATAACTGAAGTAAGAACGAAACGAAACGAATGAATTAAATAAAATGTACTAATATTTTATTTGATTTGACTGCATTTTTCGCAATTTTTTTCTTTCTTTTTTTTGAAACTTAAAAGCCTGTTTAGTTCATTTAAATTTTTGTTACCAATATTCTTTCCATCTGCTATCATTGAATTATTGTATCGTCTTGATTTTTAGTTCACTTGTAATATCAAGTGGTTTTTTTTTTTTTGTCTTATTTCTTTTTTTTATTCCATGTGAAATAGTTTATAATAAATAAATGAAAATGAAAAGCTTCTTTTCTTTTCTTTTCTTTTTTCTTTTTTTGCTTATTTTTCTGTTTTAACTACTTTCTGTTTACTCATGCTGTGTCTAGGAAGTTGGGAAAACTTCATAAAGCAAATGAACTGCATTTCCGATGATGTGTGCTTTAAGTTTTTATTTTATTTATTTCTATATAATCATTAAGTAAGTCTAACTGCCTCTAAAACTCTATATTTCTTTACTGTAATGGCTTTTGCCTCATTAGTCGTAGTTGTTAAAAAGTTGGAAAAGTTTATGAAATCACCATAAAACGATGTAAAAAAATGTATGGGCATAAAAAGATGGGCATAAATTACTTAAAAATGTACATGATATCTGCAGTCAATCGATTGTGCACGAATTCGAATCAATTTAGTCATATCCGCTTATCTCTCCGTTCCGTCACTGCAACTCGCAAAGCCCGAAAAAGTCAAAATAGAAAACTTAAACTTGGCATATTCCGTTCCGCGTATGTAACGTATGAAATGCAACGAATTCACAAAAGTAAAATATTGCAGCCAAAAGAAAGGAAAGGAGGAAATTGCGAGGATGCGTAAACTTTACATAGATACGGCATTTCTGGTAAAAGAGTACACATACACCGAGATTTGTTGAGGGGAAAAAAATTGCGAAAAATATGCGAAAAGCGAAACGGTTTTCTTTCCCAATTCGATAATTGGGTCCAACTTGGAATTAATTGAAAACATTATGAAAATGGCGGCTCGGAAACAGTACTAATAGGCAGATCAAGGCAGATATTTAAAGTTTCCTTTTTACAAAAATATACATACATTTGAGTTCGGCTTTAACATTCTAGTTCTTCCTATTGTTTGCGATGTTCCTGAAAGCGATACATGTATAGCTTCGAGTTTCGCATCCTTTAAATTGATGTTTGTAATACATAGTTTATGGAGCCTTCGAGGTACATTAATTGGATAAATCTCCGGTCGAATAATGCAAGACAAGAGAAAAGAAAAATATCCCAAACACACAATTATCTTATCTTTATTTTTTTGGGAAAGATAGTTACCCAGAATGAAATTTCTATGCGAAAAGTTAACATAGGAATGTTTAGTTGTAGTGTATTTTGGGGAAATCGGATTAATTATCCCCCATAACTATGACACGTTAGAGACGGAGAGCATTAGACGAGATCTGAACATCGTCGAGTAGAAACACACGTTAGCGTACCAGAACTGATGTATAGAATCCGAGTGTTTCTGCGTTCAAAGGAAAGGGCCACGAGACTAATTCTTTTTGCTGGATCATGCGTGGTCGAGCGTATACGGCACAGAAGACGATATAAGGGTAGGTTCAGAATTTAACCGACGGACCAAAATACTTTATTTATTTTGTGCGCAAATACCTAGAGAAATATGAAGGAGTTGCAATCTATTCACTTCTCGGGCCTCCTAATCGCACTTAGTAGTCATAAGGCGCTCTTCAGAGTCGATTAGAATCTCAACCCCATCATGAAAAGCCGGCCACAAGCCGGTGAAGCCTCTTTCGCAAAGGAATTTTCTATTATTCGGCGAGTTTGCGTTACGCTTTTCTCTCTTCGGAAGTAAAAATATATGTCAGGGATCTCAGTAAATGCGACCTGCTTACAAACGTTGGCACAAATTTCACTTTACCCCTAAGGCGCTACGTTGAATATATCGACTCAGACTTGAGTGGAAACCCGAGTTAAAAAGAGTGTTACAATTTCGCAAATACAATTGGAATTCTGTATCTGCGAGCTCTGATTCGTGCTACGATCTCCTCGTCTACAGTAAAAATAGAAGTTTCATTGGAAAGTTGGGTGAGTCAAGTGTATTAGGTGTGGATTCAACCAAACGAAATCGATAGGGATGAGGTTAAAGATGGTTGCCGGTGTCGTGACTTTTCAGCATAATGACTTTCCGCTTCGCATGGCGAAATTTGTCCTGTCATTAATACTAAACTCGGATATTTTATTCTCTCCGTTGTATTAAGTAGATTAGCAACGCATTTAACTGACGAAGATCCGTCTGTTTGACAATACTTCGCAAAGGCATACTTGTGCGAATAGCCGCAAAAGGCAAAAGGTCTTCTTCTTCTGCTTATATTCTGGATAGGAATTCGCGGAAATACTGGGAGTGGATCATACTTTGAATGCAATATATTTCATCAATTTTTGAAACTCAGAAGTCTATTTTAAAAATTAAAAAAGAAAAAAACGGTCACGGATTTATTTCGAACACCTAATAGGGTTTTGGTATCACGATTGAAACATCTGAGCATGCGATTGATCCATTGGTGAATAAGTCCCGAAAATGGAACACAGATTTTATGTCTAACAAATGTGCCCGTATTACTTTTAGAGAAACTGCCGAATCCCTCAAATAAAGCCTTTGGGAATCTCATGTCATACTTGCGTTATTTTTAGAACGTTGGAAAAATTCGGATTTTGTATATTGGACCCGGCATTCAGTACCGGGTTCTTATGGCAATTCTTCTTCGCCGAATATAACGCTTTACCTATGATTCTCTGATCTTAGAGGAGATGGTAAGGACATCAATGATGATGGTGAACGCAGGGGATGCATAGTGTCAATACAATAATTGTAACTAGCAACATAATGGTCGGCACGTCATCAAATATTGACACATATCATTTGAAGTTTGATACTGTCTCATACTGAAATCATAGGGGAGACTTATTGACTGATTTGATGCATTCAGCCAAATTAAGATTAAAGGCTTAAATTGTGTTATTCGGGAAAAGACGATCGATCGAAAGCTCAAGAAAGTTTAAAATAAACAGTGAACGCAAGTCTTAATAACTACTTACAAGTACGGTCTTGGCAGTCACGTAGTAGTTCAAAAGAAAAAAGAAAGAAAAAAATAAAGACCAGCAAAGATCAAAAATCTCGTGCGAATTATTATGGGTGGGGTTACACGAGATAGCTGATATCCTGTTGAAAATATTGAAAGGTACACTGTTGCGCATAAAAACTTGGTTGGGAGAAAGATGTTTTCGAAATGCATACCGCATTTGCAGACAATGAATCAAGCGCACTCTGTCAGAAATCGGATGTCGCCCCAACTACTCTCAGTTGCTTACATAATTAAAAAGAATGCTGGAGAGGAAGCGTTGGATCAAACGATGGGCTCATTGCGGAAACTTAAACTTATTTTGGGAGTGTTGAAGAATAGAATAACAAAAAAGAGTAACGGGGTTGCAGTGCTTCTATCACATTTGCAGCAAACCTGATGGAAAAAACAAATTTTTTGTATCCTACTTAGTCCTGTCACTTATTGATCGGGGTATAAAGCAACTGCATTCTCTATCAGCAAAATATGCTTAACAGATTTACTCGCATCTCTTGTAAAAGTCTATAGGGGAATTCAAGTTTGAATTGTTTTATAGATCTTGGTGCGGTACAGAGACATCCATTAATAGGCCTTTATTTCAGTGGCTCGACCTTTTGTTGCTAAAAAGCTCTTCACTATGAACGCGATCTTTTTATTCAATTTTTTTTTTTTTTACATTCAAAGTACGCTGAGTCTGTTTTAATTTTCGGAATCTAAATTTCGGAAATTGAAAAAATCTCTATCCATCTAAGTGTAAGGATTATTGTATGATTGTAAAATTTAACAGCACGAGTAAGAAGAAATGTATTTTTTTTAATGAAAGCTTATTATTATCATTATTATTATTATTGTTATTATGATTAGTTTTGAAAAAAATTTTTTTAACAGCATTTACTTGGGGGGATGATTATGAGAAAATTCATTTAAATTCTTTACCAATATAATGATAAAATTTTGTAAATTTTTTTTTTTTTTTTTGATTTTTTTTATTTTTCTCTTTTATATATATATAGATAAGTAAAAAAACAAAAACACAATAAAGAATAGAGAGAAAAAAAAAAGAAGAAGAAAAAAAAAAAACAAAACTAGAAAAAGGAAAAAACACAAAAAAGAAGAAGAAAATGTATTGTAAACCACATGACGTTTAAAGCAGCATAATATAGAATTATTGGGATTAAGTATGTATGCAAAAGCAGTTTATATTATAGCCCAGATTATGAATGTATATGTGAATCTATATATATTTATTACATTGATAAATAGATTACAGGGATAGATTTACGTTTACAATTTATATCGTAAATAAAAATTAAAAATAAAAATTAAATTCTCCTTCGATTCTGATTAAATTATATTTAAATTGAAAATGAAAAATTTGTTTGCGTTAAAACGCAAAAAAAAACAAAAAAAAAAAAAAATTAAAATAAAGCGATAGGTAAAGAAAAAACAACAACAAAAATACATCAAAACTACATTGAATTTACATTTGAACGAAAAGTTGATACGAAACGACATAATAATAATAATAATAATATTTAAATATAATTTTAGTAAATTTGGCGGAACTTTAGAGTACTATTCATAAACTTGGTATAGATTAAAAGTTATTAATATTTAACGGGTCTATTGGGGTTTGTAAAAAAGCACACTCATATATAATAGCGTATAGAAGCGCAAACGTTCGTGGAGTAATAAATGAAAAACGAATTATTTTTATTTTTTTTATTTTTATTTGCTTTTTTTTATTTTCATACTTTTTGTTTTTAACTAATCTTTAATGTATTTTTGGTTTTAAGTCTAGTGGTCTAGTGGTATTTTTAGTTTTTATTTTATTTTCTTTTCTTTCCTTTCCTTTACTTTTTTTTTAAAGTCTTTTGGTTATTTTGAATAGTTTTATTGTTATTGATGTGTTTATGTGTACGTATGTGTACGTATGTGTATGTGTACGTATATGTATCTATAGTGTTAAAGTGTTAAAGTAAGTAAAATATAGTTTTGAAGTGTTAAGTGTTTTTAATTGTTGTTGGACTCTTCGCAAACGTATTCCTAGCCTTGATTGCCAATTGTTTTGCTTTCTTATAATCAGTCAACCGAAGGATCAAAGTATCTGCAATATATTAACATTTTATAGCCAGTAAAAGTCAGAAAAGCCACTCAACGACGTTCTTATCTTCTATCTTCGCTCCTAAGACAACTTCAACAAATGCCTAAACAGTAGACATAAGTTTATGTTAATCGAAAACTAGTAGCTCTGAGCATCACGATTGGAGCGAACGAAAAGATATCATGCTCTGATCCCAGGTGATGTGTCTATTAGACAAGCAACAAAAAAGTAATAAAGATATTCTTGATCACTCTGGTCACTCATCTTACAACTCAGACGGGAGACTGAGCCCTGTACTGCCTTATATGCGCAGTTCATTTACAGAGATGAAGTTAAAAATAGTTTGAAGCTTCCACCAAATACTATCTACAACATTTTCGCGACATGGATTAAGGATTCCAAACATGGTTTTAGAAATTTTTCCTTTGTCATTGACTACACGATCTCCGAAGTTCGTGTGTAATGTAAAGCCTACAAATGTGGTAAATGCATATTTAATAAACATTATTGTTAGCTTATACTCATCCGCCATTCGCTCTTGATTTGCTAACTCGCAAAAGAAGAAGAAGAAGAAGAAGAATATTTCAGAAGTCTTTAGGCGTTACCGTGGTTTTGAAGACGAAAAAAGAAAGCATACTTTTTCTAACACTTTTGCTATTATCCTCTTCATATCCTGAAACAAGCTTTCAAGCATGTAAGGGATGAACTTTTAAACGTTTAACTTTTAAAAAATTTTCATTTGAAAATTTGAAAAATTCACCCCTTCAGTCACGGCATTACTAAGATTTCTCGAAGCTTCCTCTCCTCGACTTTTCCTCCATTAAGTTTGCAATCTTGGAAAAGGGCACTAATTGGGCATATTGCACTATTTAACAGTAGAAGTAAAAAAAAAAACAAACAAAAGTTATTTTGAGATTTCAAATCAATTCAACCCCTAATGACGAATGTCGCAAGTAAATGTAAAAATAAAACCCTTGCACTTTTAATTAAATAAATTAGTTAGAAAGTGCATAAGTCACTAAAGTGGTTTGAAAATTCAAGATGGACTTGGCTGATTTGTATTGGTCAAGTGCAACCAAGTAAACCAGGTTTTCCTTCTTGAAAATAGCTTGAGTGTGTAATAGGAATTGCAGTCGACTGATCTAGAATATATACGTATATATACGAAATATGCAAGGTCTCCAATCCATGCTCCTCTCGTATGTGTCTAGCCAACATTTAAAAACCCCAAAATACTTGTTATATAATAAAAGCAATCTTTAGGCTACCGATTTTGTTATCTTGCTTGCAAAAGTCGAGCTAGCATTAGATAACATGTAAGGGGAAAACATCCGCCGCTTTTGATAAGTTCAAAACTTTGAAATGGAAACGTAGAATCGTGTGTATATGCATTTAGTGCACGACTACGTCGCCATACAAACACTTCCATTCTCTCTGAAGCATGACAACTTTCAAATAACGTTCCTCATAACTTCATTTACACGAGCAGACGAAAATCTGCTCTGAGCATCGCATAAGAAGAACAAGGCATGGCGCTCAGTCTAGATTCGCCTGGAGACTTTCTAAGAGTGCGTGATGGTTCGAGTTAATGCCCATTTTTAAAGATTGCTTCAATAATAACATGAATTATAAATTATTTGAATCTGTCATATATTGTCGTGATAACGAGCATATCTTTAATCAAAGCTAAAATCGAGAAGCAACTCTTTAAAGGCAACCATGACTATGGACTCGATATTATATATGTATATATGTATTCTTTACTTATAAACAGAAACTTTGTCAAACGCTATCTTACTCCGTTAGAGGACAATTTTCTTGAGGACATTTCTTTATATCACATTTATCTGCAAAGTGTTCGGACCGACAATCGAATGCTTTGCTCTTGTGTTTTTTCCAAGTTGTGATCGTTTGCTCTTCTTTCTTTTTATGTATAGAAGCGAACTATTTACCAAGAACGCTAAGCAAAAGGTTTTATGAACGGCTTTTATGCCACTTAAGAATATGACGGCAAAAAAGGAAAAAAAAATGCTTTTTGTCAGTCATAAGCAAATACCAGGTGCCTTGTCAAAAATGTTGTGCATTTTAGATTAACTTGGGCTTTTCAATTAATTTGACTCTTTCCGCTTGGCTCTCAATACGCCCCCTGGTCAATTGCGCACTCGGATATCGAAGGGAGTAAAAGCTGTAACATTACTACTCGGATCTTAAGCCACGTATCAATAGGTGAAATCACAGAGAAAGACTCATGAGAAACGTTTCGAAATTTCACAATTTATCGGTGAGCAGATACTACTACTACTATAACCATGAATGAAACAAAATTTGGTGGGAATTTTTATTAAATCTATGTAATCTATGTGCTCCGATCGGCTTAATGGCGTGCCCACGAGTATGCAGGGCATCGAATCGGTTTATCGATCCACTCTTTGTCTACTTGTGGAAAAGGCTTCATATTCTACTCTTATTTCTTGTATAAGAAAATGTATCGTATGTATACGTAGAGTGCATCGGAAACCTATATACACGATATGCACACTCAGCTATTTATCCCCAAACGACCAAATATAAAGGTTAGTAAGAAAGACTCGCTTCGGCTAGTGATGGGCTTCAAACTAAATATAATTTTTTCTTTTTCTTTCTTTTTCGTTTCTTTTCGCGCTGCTTTCATCGGTTTGTCTAACAGGCTGTTTACAATAGACAAATTTACCTTCTTAGTAAAAGCTACTAAGTAATTAGCGTAAATCTCCTTAAGTTTATTATTTAATGATTTTCAAGTTCCTTTGATGGATACTTTCGTTTAAAACTTGCATTAACTTTAAAAATAAGAAATGATTTAAACAAAAGCGTAAGTAAGTTGTAAGTAAGCATTATTGCTAAAAGCGGTGTAAGAGTATATGTATTTGTGAGTATTGTGGTGATAGTGGTAAAACAATGCCATTAAGTGCATCAAGTTCTCCGTTAGTAATTAGTAAAAATATATATGAAAGTATTTTGACGGTGTGTATAGCAATAATTGGCATTTGCGCATATATATATATATATATATATATATATGTCGTAAATCGTAAATCGTAAATGCCAATTATATATGTATATATGTAAATTTTTGTTGTATATGAAGCATAAAATATTGGTATTTTATAAAAGTCAAGTGAATCACACACGTACATACGCTGCCAAGGAGAAGCATTTAGCAATTTAAGAAAAGAAGTCAAACATACTATCAAGAATACGGCCCACTAACGCACTCCCATACATACATACACACACATACGAGTACCATAGGTTTGCATAAAACCAAAAAAACAAAAAAAAAAACAAAAAAATCAATAATTTTAGTATGTATTTAAGTAAATAGACAGACAAATACATTTGCAAATAAAATAAAGTGAAAAATAAACACACATACATGTTAATTTATTATTCATTTATTATTTATGAATAAATTGATTTTTGATTAAAATCAAATAAAATCAAGTAATATACATCCACATACATACATATAAATAAAAAGAACAACGCACACATACATACGTAGTTATAGTTGGCAAATAAATTTGTTTGTGTATTTTAGTAACACTATTATATATTAATATAAGTAGCAGTAATATAATAATAGTACTAGTAGTAGAAGTACTAGTAGTAGTAGTAGTAGTAGTAGTAGTACTAGTAGTAGTAGTACTAGTAGTAGTAGTAGTAGTAGTAGTAGTAGTCGTAGTAGTAGTAGTAGTAGTACTAGTCGTAGTACGCCTAGTAGCAGTTGTAGTAGCAATAGTAAGAGTCATAGTAGTAGCATTAGTAATTGTGGTAGTATTCGTAGTGCCAGCAGTAGTAGTAGCAGTATTTGCATTTGTGTATTTATATGTATATATAATTATGGTATAAAAATAATTAAAGTATATTAAGGTATGTGTATCAACTTGGTTAAGTTTATGTATATGTGTTAATAATATGTATATAGAATGTGTAGATTGATAAGGTTTTTGTATTATTAGAGCATTTATTATATTATATATATATATATTTATATACATGTACATATGTGTATGCACTATATATGCATATATATATATATATTATATATTTTACAGAGAAAGAGAAAGAGAAAGAGAAAGAAAGAGAGAAAGAGAGAGAGAGAGAGAGAGAGAGAGAGAGAGAGAGAGAGAGATAGGCCGAGAGGGAAAGAGAAAACAGATAGATATAGATATAGATAAATAGATATTTAGATATAAATTGCATTCTAAATAGTATTTAGTGAAGAGAGAGTTAGCTCTGTTCGTTTATAAAATAATTGTTTATTGTAGTTTGGTTTGAGTTGCATTGTTGCATATTTTTATTTATTTTTTTTTTTTTGGTTTTTTTAAGGATATTTTATATATATATTCAAGTAGGTAATAAGTAAAGTGTTTATTGCCATTATAATTATACAGTTGATTATATAAGAAATATATAATAATTTTAAATATTTTATTGCTGCTGGTTAATATAGCTTTGAAATAATAATAATAATTATTAATTAAGAAGAAAAAACAACAAAATAATAATAATAATAATAATAATAATAATAATAATATTAAAATCAATTAACAACGAAAAATATACGTATATAATAATATGTTTATATAAATTATTGTTTTAGTAGCACACATTCAGTGAAAAAAATTATCGAAATTTCAATAGACACAAAAAGATACGAAATTATACTGTAGTACACTGCTTTCTTTTTCTTTTTCGTTTTTTTTTTTCCTGGATCGGTTTTCATTTTAGCATTAAGGAATTCAACAAAAAAAAAAAAAAAAAAAAACAAAAAAAAATATTCCTTTAACGTAAAAAAAGGTATTGGAAAAAAAATTGCTCGATTGCCAACATATATGCTGTCCGTTTAATTTGATATTTTCTGGTTTTAATTTTTTTTTTTTTTATTATTTTTAATGATTTTGAAATGCTTGCTATTTTCAAATGTTTCTGTAACGGGCGTTCATTTGGTTATATACACATGTACATACATATATACGTATATATATATATATATATATATACATATATATATATATATATATATATATATATATATAATACTTTTGGGTGATTTAACATAAAAATTGAAAAGAAGAAATAAAAGTTAAAGTAAGAAAATGAAAAGACAATGATAAGAATAATTATAATTATAATTATAATTATAACAATAATACAACACAAGCCGAAATAAATGTATAGACTTTTACACAACACTTTGTCTGTTATCGATAAAATGTAAGTCACATATTATATAGAGTTTTGTTTTTGGTTTGTACTGCTTAAGTATTATTGCACACATTTATCAACAACATCAACAACGACAACTACATTTGTTTGTTTATCTTTTACGATTTTGGTTTTTTCATTAGCTTTTTTTTTCTTTTTTTTTTTTTACGTTAATTATGTTTAAAAATTGTTCATACTTGACATATGTAATACATACATGAATACACATACACTTACATACATAAACATAGACATATATCCAGAATTTTGTTTTCTTTAGTTAACATAAGCATTATATACGTATACGTACCTGGCCTTAGGTTGGGTTTTTCTTTTTTGAAAAATTTACTTTTTCATTTAATCAGATTTGTTTTTTAGTTTTTTTCCTTTTTTGTCTAACAACAGCAGGAGATAAAGTCTTCACGTTCATGGTTAAGACAATTGCATGGCAAAAATAAGTCCAAAATTATCGGTGAATAAGTCAAGAGTAGAAAAGTTTTTTTTATTTTTGTTTATATTTATTAACTTTTTTTCTTTATTAATACCTCAATTACAGTTCGAACAGTTAGTCCTAAAAAAGGCGATTTAACCAAGAAGTGTTTAAGTGAAAAAAATTTGTTTTCCTCTTTTATTGACTTGAATATACACTAGATAATGAAGGTACCTGAAATGTCACATTCCGCCTTAGCCTTGGCAAAACAAAAATTTTGTCAAAAGTCTACCGAGAAAGTTTATTTTTGTCAGCCTAAAAGTACGTATAAAGTAAAATAACTTAGTTGCTTAATTTGTAACATGTTTACTATATAAGATATTCGACCCATAAGATTCAGATCTTCTTCTTCTTACGTTAAAGTTGCATGACCTAGGAAATTCGAAATGTCTAACATACATTCGAGGATCGTAAAAATAAGATCACAATATAACACTGCTCCGGTTTCTTTTGTGCCGGTATAGGAAGTTCTGATCGTCAAAGGATAGCAATTCTGGTATCAAACACGCCCCTAAAAAGTTAAAATGTTAAAATAAACTTGATCTGATTGATTCGCCCAAGGTGACTATATTCTAAACATCTTCGAGGAATTTCGTTTTATTAATTTTTACGATTTGCTTATGCAACATTCTTCTTACGTTCGTACGTCAGTCTACGTCAGTGATAAATCATTCAAGTGAAAATGAAAAGTTTTCCTCTGTTTGAGCGGCAATTTTGATTTCATTGCATGCATCTAGGCCCCGTTCTCTAATCAGTATCTAATAAGTGTTTTATTTCTTTGTTTATCTAAAATTGATTTCCTTTTCTTTATTGAAGCTTTGATTGCAATGAATGCTTAACTGTTGTTCAAAGCAATATCGGTAAATTTAGAAGCACAATTGACTTGAAGCAGCTTGCGATAGCTCCACAATAGCTTTTAATTTTCTAAATAAAATGTAATCAACTGATTGATCAACACGAAGGCACAA
>CCAG010019530.1:0-15073 GCA_001077435.1 Glossina morsitans morsitans | reverse complement strand
GCATGCACATATACGCTTCGAAACACTTGTAATAAAAAAAAAAAAAACAAAAAAGACAAAGCAAATCTAAGGTTCTTAGGCAAATCCAAGGGCATTTACTGTGGCGGAGTATAAGATATAAAGCAAAAAAAAAAAAAGAAGAAAAAAAAAGCGAAACAAACGGAAAAACTTATAAACTCAAAGAATCCCGAAGACCAAGTGTTTTTCATGAGATTTCATGTGGAGAGGAAATCCAAAATGTTTTTTAACCCATTGGAGAGCATTTGACATTTTTTTTTCATTTTTTTTTTTTAAACATAAACATGTATTCTGTGCATATGGGTGTGTGTGTGTGTGTGCGTGTGTGTGTTTTTGTTTTTTTTTTTTCACAGTGCCTTTTAACTAAAACATCGTAGAAAAAGAAATCGTATTAACCTTGACTTAAGCTTTTCACACACACACACACACACACACACACACTTGAAAGCCGACAGTTTATTTTTCTAAAATTTTTCTATCTCTTCTTTCTGTGTTATGTTTTCAACATTTTTTCTCTCATTATCTAAATTTAATCACACACGAGCATATATCTATAGCGAAACTTAACCTTCGTTTAATATAAACGTTTCGTTTACTGCTTTCTTTTCACTTTTAATGAATTTTTACGAATAAAAAGCATTTCGTTTCATTTCATTTTTTTTTTTTTTTCTTTTCTTTTTTATTTCAAGATTTTATGCTTTGTTCAAAAAAACAAAAAACCAAAAAGTAAAAACAAAACAAAGAAGAAGGAAATCATCTTAATTAAGAAATACATTGAAGAAGCATTTCATTTGATTAAGTTTAAGCTTTGATAAGAAGCCTTTTAGTTGTTGGCTTATGTATGGCTGCGCCATTAAAAATATGTCTGCTATGTTGTATTTTTTTATTGTACCTCTTAGTAGATTTCATCATTTAGATAAAAACTCTCCCTGTCTTCGTTTTAACTTTAACCTAAAGCAATACAATATTTATTTATTCCTTTCCTTTTTTTTCTATGTCTTCTTTCTTTTTGCTATTTATACCATTTACCCTAATCGCTGGTAACTACCATTAGCTTATTGCTATTTTTGACGCTACATTCTATAATTGCTGTAAATGTTTTTACCACGCAGTCATTTAAAATAATTTCAGTCCTCGCTACTTTCTAGTTAATAATAAATGCCGTAATTATTTGTTGCCTTACCATAAATAATTTTATATCGGACAACGAAGGTACTGTCATAGCGTTTTTAATAATCGGAAAAAAAATGTGGAAAAATGCGAAAATGGAAAGTGAATTTATATGTAGTTACTTATAAGATGATTAGATCTTTTACGTTGCGTTCGTGCACCTAGGTACTGTGCTGGCGTTCTCCAAACACAAGTAAATGGAAATAACAGTTGAAAACCAAGAAGACCATTTAGAATCGAAGAGGCATAGAAATTGGATAAAGTTACAAGAGAACCAACCTCCTCCCACACATCCCATACCACTTCTAGCAAACTTGTATGCTTTAGATGGATTGGTCTACTGACCGATTTCGTATCAATTTACCAATCAATTGAAGCATGTCTGTCTATTTGCATGAAATTTTTGACGGCCGACCTTATCAAGTTTGTTTTGGTTAAGAAGTTATCCGTTTTCTTTGAAAATGGAAGATCCTGGCCCTATTTATTAGAGAACTCGGTTTGCTCTCCCATTTTACAATAGTAGTAATAGAAGCCCTTGTTGAAAACTCTCCTTTAAACTAACAAGTTATTGCTTATCTCAAAGATTTTTTACACTGACCTTAATAACACTTCCAAAGTTGTATAGCTAAGTCTTGCCCTCATGCTCACTTGGTTAGTAATCCTGTTGTCTTCATAGTAAATCCTTTAAAATGCTTTTCAATCCCACCCACAAATGCCCCTCATTTAGCACTTATTTTATTTATCGTGTACATTAATGAGCCTCCACCCGGTATAACATTTCATTCCATATCCGACGATGGTAAAGTATTCTCCTATTATTCCTTAGCGCCGAATTATTCATGTTTTCTGCGATTTGTATTAAGTAATATGGAGTTTATTCTATTCCACGATGCTAAAAAAAGAATATGAAAAGTTCTCCTTTCCAAGACCACGTTCTCCGTTTGCTTTAAAAGATGCGAATTGTTTAAACTCAATAACAATCTTTATGCCAAAGTATTGGAATAACCTTGGCAAGTTTCAAGAGCGATAAAATGGATCTTTGTCTTGGCGCCGGGTAAAAAGCGAACGGAGAAAGTTATTTGGTCTCACAGCAAAAGCGTTTATTCAACTGTGGATGGGAAAAAGGCAGCCTTCCAAGTGAGATCTAAAGGCCAAAAACGTATTTGTCACATGACTTGTCTTCAAACGCTTTATACGACATTGTTGGTGCTTTAAAATCTTTAAAACGCCTTGACTTTTCTTCTACTCTTCTTCTTCTAAATTCCTACTAAAAACAAAACTAGTTGTTCTGGCATAATTTACATATCGAACAAACTTTGAATGAGGTCAAGAGAATTCGACGACCCACACGTAACGAAAGCACTATAGGTGAGGTGTGACCTTTACGAGAATATACCTCGTTTATCATGTTAATTCAATAGCTTCTGCTTTTTGTGCTAGAAAATTTAGGGTGGAATTTAAGAAGACCTATCCCTTCGTCCGTATGAAAATAGATAACTGCTTGTGTCTTCACCTCTGCTCGGGAAACCTAGAGTATTCTTGGGCATTATCTTCGTGGTAAAGGTGAAAAAAGGTGTCATTAATTCGTCACTTTGGTTAAACCCGATCAACTTTGATCTTCCTATTCTTTCGTCGAGGAATTTGATTTTGATAAAACCCCCCACTAAGGTCCTCTGTAAAAATTTAAATGACACTTACAATGTAGCCTCTTTGTCGGATTCCGTAGGTTCTAATGAAATTACTCGTTTTTCAAAAACCGGCCATTGCTGACGTCATAGATAACTAAAAGAAAATTTCCCATTTTCTGTTAACGCGCTACGATACGTCAGTATAGTAAATAATGTTCTTATAGTTCTTTGCTAATGTTTGCTATACTTTCGCCTTGATTGTGGCGCACTTTCAATCGGTGCATATCAGCTGTTGAGGGTATGGTTGGGCTAGAGGAGTACATGGGTTTCTTCCTGCTTACGCTTATGTTAATTGCATAGTTTTAAAATTCCTCTTTCCTTTTAAATTTTACCCGAGTAAGCCCTTAATCTTAAGTAGCGTCTAACTCAGCTGTATCTATACCGTATCAGAATTCTGTATATGTGAGTAAATAAATAAAGAAATATACCAAATTCTATATCGCTTCTTAACATATCTCGCACTATAGTTTATCTTCCGTTTGTCGTTTAAAGGACTTTCGAATTACAAACAATTATCAAAAATCAAGAATAATAAGTAAATAATAAAAGAGACGAATTAATAAAATTATCATTAAAGTGTACTTGTTATTCTGTGCAGAGTTTCTCTCTCTCTCTTGTTAATAAACTTTGTATTCTTCGTATTTCTCTTCTCTTCTCTAATTTAATTCAATTTCCTCTTAAATGACCAGCAGTTTGTTCACATTTATTTTCCTGACATTGGACTTTGGTAACTATTTGCTAAACATGTGCACACCTCACCGCACCTCATCCTACTTATCAATTAAATATTATTAAGGCAGGTAAGTAGAAAAGAACTTATTCTCACATCACGTCATTAGTAAACATATAAGACTTCTGAAGACTACGAGTAAATTAATTATAGTAAAACTTTTGATCTTTGAGCATACGTTTGGGGAAATCACATATATTTAGGTTACAATTGTTGACTTATGCTTGTCTCTTTCTTTACGACGGCACGTATAGCTAAGTGTGAAGGGATAAGCATTCATTAGAATTTCTTTGATATTATTCTTAAAGCAAAATATTATTAGTTAAGGATCTGGAAAAGGATATTTCGAAGGAAAATATTAAAGGATTAACTTTTTGCTAATATACAAATTATATCTTGCCCAAGTTAAGTTAAGGGAAAATAAGAAGGAGAAAAAAAAATAGAGATAGACTTACACATAACATCTTCACCAATGTTTCGAATTGACCCACATATGCTATGTTAACAAGGTTTGAAAAAAAAAAAAAAACGTTATTAAATTAATTCCTATTCATGTTGCTCGTGTAACTATCATATTCTGCTTTTTCGACTCGATTCACTTTCGTTTTAAAGATTTTCTGAAGGTTTTTGTATCGATGTGTCGTGCGTTAACAAGCTAAATTAACTGGTTTCGTTTCTTTTGTTCACTTGAATGGCAAGAAATTCATTGGAAAATTGTCGCTTGCTGGCAAATACATTAAATTGCTTTAATTACTTACGGTAAGAGAGAAGGTATTGGTAAGAAAAAGGCAATTAAGATTGATTGAATCTTTCTCTCTTGCTCTCTTGTTGTTGTTGTTGTTGCTGCTGTTGCTTATATTTTTCGTTTTCCTTATTTTAGAGACGAATTTGTTTGTTGTTGTTATCGTTGTTGGTTACTATTATATCATCAATTCCTGTCATCATCCTTGTTATTGCTGTTGCTGTTGCTGTTGTTTTTGTTTCCTTATAAAAGCTACAATAATGTAATGAATTTTCGAAACCGGATTTCGTTTAGCGTAGAACTGAAGTAATTTGGCTCTGTGTTAACTACCTACCTATACCCTTGTTTATTTCATTCTTCATTGCTTCATGGCTTCGAAAAGGTAATTAAATCATTGTGTGTGTGTGTGTGTGTTAAGAAGCAAAAAAAAAAAAAAAATTCAACTTGTAAGCGTTACATTGCAAAAGAAAATGTTTTGAAAATCGTAAGAAAACTTGAAAGATCTTTGTCTTCGTTACGTTCGCTTCACTTTTTTTTTTCTCGAAATAATACATTTTTTCAGGACCAATTTTAAAGGACGAGAACAAACATAAAAGGACGCAAATAAAATGACAATAAAAAGGTAATAAATTTGTTCAATTAACTACAATCACGTTGAGGTTATAAAAGGCAACTTGAGCCGCACGTTAGCTATAAGCTAATTAGAGAGAAAAACAAAGATTTTCAAATTCAGTATATCGTCGTTTAATCGTTTCTTTCATTCGAATTTGAGTGAGTCCGTCTTCAGTTTGACTAATAATTTGCCTCAAATACGTCAATAATGATTAGGTTTTCTGTCAGATTTTTTTGCTTTGCCCAAACACTAATTAAAAAAACCTATTGTGCGTATGGCGGCAGATGTAAATGTACAAAGAATTGAAACATATATATATATATATTATCCAAGGCAACCACACCGAAACACACTGAAGGAAAAAACTATTGTTTATGTATTTTTATTTCTTACATGCACCTTGGAATGTGCTACAGTGTACAGTGAAAAGTACGTCCAATATTCAAGTTAAGGTGCGCATGTGTATTGAATATCAGAAATATATATATTTTTTCTAAAGTGGTAGTACTGTGACACAGACATCCATGTCAATGGCTATGTTGCTTTGTTGCATTACATCACTCGAAACTAATCGATTATATCTGAAGATATCCGCTTCCTTGTGCGGAATTTTTAAGCTTAAAATCTAAAACTTTCAAATTGATGGATGCACTAAGTCGAATATTAATCCGACTGATTAGTGGAATGAGTGAATCGAATTGATCGGGTAACTAAACCCAATAACCGAATAGTTGAGTTAAATATCCGAATAAATGAGCTGAATACCCAAATGTAAGTATAAAATGATAAGTTTTTTTTGAATACATGCGTACATGCACACACACACACAGGCACACGCATCAAGTAAATAAATTTATTTTCTCATTTACATTCAAAAACAATTAACGTCTCAGTTTTTCTCGTCTTATTTGTGCGTTACAGCAGCAACAGCATGTGGTAGCAATTTATTAATTAACATGAAAATTGTTGTCAGATGTAAAATTATGTAAACACAATTTCATACGCATACCCATACATACATATTTAGTTACATAAAAATTCCCATGCTGTAGTATGTTTAATGATATATACATATATACATATATATATGCGTGTGCACGTACGTAGTATGTACACAAAATTGAAAGTTTATTTAACATACTTTCAGGCTTGCAGTGAAATTTACCAAATGTGAGAAAAAGTAATTTTCAAAACACAATCAACTTAATTAACTCGGCATAGTGAATATGCATATATTAGAATGTTGGGTTGTGTGTGTACGCGCCATAAAGAAGTAACAAAAAAAGTTGCTTTAGATTGTATATGTATTTCATTTAGGAAAAGGACTCTATATATATGTCGGCTTACTACTAGCTCCTCTACTGGGGTCTTCTTAAGAAGAATTAAAACAACAAAACAAAAAAAGAAAGCAACAAAAAAAATGCGTAAATGAAACTTTATAAAAACATGTTAATTCCCTTGAAAAGGCAGAAAAAAAAAGGCTTATGCAAATTAGATAAAATTTTCAAAAACATATACATAAATATAGCTCTGCATGTGTGTGCACATAAACTTGAAAGTATGCAGAATTTCATGGTTGGATACGTTTTCTTCGCTCGAGTTTTTAGATGAAGAAATTAAATTATTTCCTAGGCTATAAAATGAACCGCTGATTTGGGTGCTCTGTGTGTTGCTTTATGTATTCTTCATGTATCTTCATTGGTATTGTTGCGTAAGTTTCTTCTCATTCCTGTTAATATCTTAGATAATTAAGTCTTAAGCAAGACGCATATAAATTTCTTTTTACCATATCTCAATTTTGAAATGTTCACGAACTAATAGCCAAGAAGAAGAAGAAGAAGGGAAAAGTAAAGTGTTCGCGATTTTTGTATATTTTGGTACTTAAGATAATGAGAATATGTTTATGGCGGCCATGTTGAAAATCGATAGTCAGTTATATGGCGTGAGTTTTAAGTGTGCTTTGCATTTTTATTCTTTTTCCGAAAATATGATATACATTTACATAGGCGTTATTTTTCATAAAATACCTTTACGAAGTAGACAGCTATTCATCATCAATTCTACTGACGACTCGAAAATAATTCTTCAACACTCAACTTTAATTTGATTTTGAGGAATATTTGTAAAAATTATTAGATGCATTTGATTTCTTGTTTTCTAGTGTAAACGTGTTTATTGATATCGGCTCCAAGTCAATCGAATACGTAATGCGAACCATGTTTACATTTTTTATCTCAACGATGAATGGACGGACAAGTGGACTTATGAATACTGATTTAGATTTTTTCAACAATCAAAGACGAACCAAAGGCGGAGAACACATACGAGTTAATCATGTGAATTGTCATCTGATTATGCAGTCAATAAATAAAAAGCTTTTTTAAAATAGCTTTAACGTGTTTATCAGTTTCCTTATTTGCTTGAAGTTTTCCAGATACAGACTAATGCTTCTTCTCGTGCTTAAAGGTAATAAAGGGCCGGATGAAGAAACGAGTGGAATAGTAGACACTTTGATAGATGAACAACCATCTTCACGGATGGACGGACAGATTGACAGATGAATGACGGTCAATCAAGTAAAACAGACTGACGAACGGCCAGGCCAAACGCACGGACAGAAAGCGAGGCGAAGAGACGGGCAGGGTAGGCGGGCTGACAAACTGTCATCCATTCAGATTCTTTCGATAAGTAATATATATATATAACGTCAATATCAAAGGTCGCTTGGTGGTGGAAATTTGTTGATATAAAAATTTCGATATTTGTCTCAATAAAATGTTCGCAGCAAAAGATTGTAAAGAAAATGATGGAAAAAAGGGGCGAATAGTACGATCTACGGGTAAGCAGATGGGCAAACAGATAGATAGACGGATGGACTGAAAAATAGATGCATAGACAAACAAGCGGCCCATTGGGTAGACCTGCAGACGGATGGTTGGACTGGCAAAGGAATACAAATAGGTCGACGGACAGATGAGGGAATAGATGTCGAAGATGTAAGTGAACAGATGGGATGGTAATTAAAAAAAACGAAAGATGGAAGATTGACAGAAGCAAACCTTTGCAACTATAGATAATAAACCAGGACAGACCCACGGGTGGAATAATAAGCACCTGGCGCGGTAAGCATGGTCCTCTTTAAAGAAGGAAATATAAGTTGATTGGGAAGAAAAATACGAAGACCGAAGAAGAACGGATTTACTTTCGCTCGCTGTTAAAAGTTATTCACGGAAATGCATAACGTGTATCACTTTTTTAAATGGAGGCGTGCTAAAGCAAGTGGGCTTTGAACAATTATCAATCAATATATATGATAATTCGGTAACTTGTTGATCAAATTGTTCCCCTTATGTTGGAAAATATTTTTCCATCAGAACCTATCCAATCCTTTGCTTCTCTTTTAATTTAATGAATGTATAGAAATGACCCTTAGTCCATATGTTCGTCGAACTTCTAAGTGATGAAGTAAAGAAGAAAAAAATTGCTCTCATATGCCCCCTTAACCGTGTATGTGTACAATACAAAGAGGAGTGTTGAAGAAGCCTAAAAATAAGCACAACTTTTAAGGGTAACAACATGCATCAGGAACATGGGCTTTTATTAGGTGACAACAAATCAAACAGAGTACATGTTTATATAATGCATACACACACAAAGTCTAACATGAATCTCGCTTCGTATTCATACGCACTGAAGCAGAACAATAATGGAGTGAGTATAACGCATTAGTTACACACTACTTGTGACACGTTAACATACATTTCTCTTCTTTTATTATTCAGGCTTTCATAACTTTGTCTACATATAGTAGTTGTACGTACATACATAAGGACATAATATTGTTACATATTTTGCTTCTTTTTTTTTCTTTTTTTCATTTCATTTCAATGTGTTGTACATTATAGCGACGTGATGCGATGAGGAGAGTAGATATGACAACTTTTAATAAAAAGGGAACAAAAATGTAGATTATTTTATGGTATAGTTGTAAAGGATTTGTACTGAAAGAGTGACGTCGGTTGGGTAGACAATACATAATACAATTACTGAGGTCAGTTGTTTAGGCATGTATGTAAAATAGATGCCATTTGTCAAATGTCAAACATATGACGCGTTCATAAACCATAACATTTTCATATTAAACCATATCCTTAGCTTTCTTTTCCAAATTCCTTAGGGATTTTATACAAAAGTTAGTTATAAAAAAAAAAAAAAGAAAAGCCAACACATTTTTCTTTAGTTTTATTTAAACGACAATTTGTTAAGCATACAAGTTATGACTTAACGCATCCCTCCTACCGACAACACACCCGAATGCCACGAATCTAAAAAAGGATTTTTTTTTTTGAAAAAAAGTTTCTTGAATTTTGCATAGCAAAGAATATAAAACCATTTTGCTTATATTCAAATCGCATAACATCCCTCATTAATCTTTTACATTTATAAATAGATTTCATCCAGCCTCGACATATTTTCTTAGCTTTAGTAATTTATTTTCTTTTCTCCATTTACTTCCACGTAGCATGTTTTCTATTTATTATTTACATGAGAAGGTAGGAGCGAGAAAAGGTATTTTATGAAGTTTTCAAAAAATTCATCAACTTTTTCGCTTGTGTACCGAAAACCAGGATTTGTCAGGCGAAGGAAATTACTTTAAGTGGCCTTGTCGAAAGCTAATCTTCAGAGCCACAAACAAGTAGTAATTCAATGATCCCCTAAGTTACTTAACATCCTAACGAAAACAAAGATAAACCGAACTTATCGGAACACATCTTATCTGCGGCAAGATACGATTCAATGGGATAAGCCTGTATTCAGGAAATCTATATCAAATTGAACACAGAACTAATTAAACATTGTGATGATTGCTTGGCTAGAAAATCATTATAGTAAGTCAAAACTTTCCGATTCCTAAATACCCTACGCTACTTCGCTTAATTGCGGTCCTTTACCTACTTATGTCATAAATTACTAAAAAAATTTCCCACAACGTTTTTACTTTTTGCAAAAACAGTCATATGGCAGCGGATTCACTGTGCTAAGGCATTCCATCTACAAATTTCCACATTCATTTAGTAGCCCAGAGTAATGTTTTCTACCAATTTTTGTCGAGAAATATTGAAAATACAAGTCTTTTTCCATACTTTCCCGACTACCAAGTTAGAATTCGCGAAATCGAATTCAAAGTGCAGCAGATATTACTTTGGTCGTAGCTACACTCGGCGCTCAATTGGTAAAAGAATAACACTTAGCGCACTTGGTCGCACACCTAATGGGCTGCGGCCATCCTCCTATCTCTTTCTCTTTCGTTATTTCTTTCTGGCGGTCTCCTTATTACATGAATAGGGAACATCCCCTGAGTAGGAGTTTCGAAATAGAGCTTTTAAGAATTATGCGATCTATTCATTGCTTAACTATACCAAAATATTCCGAAAATTACGACCAGTAGGTTAAAAGTGAAAATATGTAGGCAGACATTAAGCGGACACCTGGATAGATGAGTAGACATGCTCAAGAAAAATCACTTTCTGTATCGATTGATATAATAAGACAAGGATTTGTCTAAAGCATTTCAGGATGTTGGCACTGTTCTCATAAATTTAACATACGCCTGCCACATGCTTTACATGATATAAAAAAGAAGTTGCCTTTAAAGATTAACTGAGAAGGATTTCAAATCTATTACACCCACTACCGAAGGTTGGGGGTTAACTTATTTTTTTTTTTTTTCATAATGTATGTAACAGCAAAAGGAAGCTTCAGAGACTCTATATATATATATATATACATATATATAGTCTTGATCAGGGTGAAATTCTAAATTGATTAGGCTGTCCGTGTGTGCATCCGCGTAGTGTGTGTTAGTGGCACTGTAGAGGTCGCAAAAACGAAGATATCGGCTTCAAATTTGGTAGAAACATCGGAAGTTTCTACACGCAGTTTGGTATTATAAATAGGCCAAATTGGTTAGGGAAAAAGTCCGTAGTGCAGCGTAAAGTGAACGGAACTCCGTTTTTCTTAGCGAAAATTTGTGGGCTTTTGCTTGGTACTCAGAAACTATAAAAGTTTGGATGGAATTTTGTTCATTTACTTTACGAAGCACTCTCCTCTTTACGCGCAAAAATGGAGAAAATCGGACACGCCCACAGAGAGTTACAAGTGATTAAATTTTATTTTTCTTTCTTCTCTCTTGAGCCTTTATGCTTGGTTATCATAAAGAAAACGCGACAATATGTTTAAAAGTATTTTGTACATTCCTCCAACGAAGATATATTATCTACCTAAAAATGGGTTAATTCTAAACTGAATAAATAGACGCTGCGAGCTAGTCGATTAATTTTTTCTTAATAATACCAGCAATATGGGTATCAAATAAAAGAACTTTTACAGTAGAATGCGAGAAGCTAAGTGTGTTACTCATAAATTAATTGTGGTAGACGTCACGACTTAGTGGGTAAAGGTTTTCTTAAAAATACTTTCGATATAGGTATCAAAGAAGAGGAGTTGGAGAGTGGAATGCGATCAAGTGTGTTAGTTATAATGTAATTATAATTTAATTGTAATTAAGACAGTTATAATTGAATTATATATCATTATATAACATTAATTTGAACGTTTAAGACAAAAAGTCTTGGAGCGTTCATAAAAAACGATCTCTCTTGGACAGTAAAATGTTAAGCTGATCAAGCATTTATGTCTTGTTGGGTATGCGAGATTCGGTTCTCGCCGAATATAACTTTCTTACTTGGTTTTTATAAAAATGATCACAAAAGTTTGGTAATTTTTGGATCGGTGTGATTACATAACATAAGCAGTTGCTGCATATATTTAATAACTTTGCCGGGTGGACGCCACGGGAAGGGAACTTTTGGAGCATAAAAGGACATACCCTTCTCCTAACAAGTTTATCATTAGCAAAACGGAATATGTTATCTTAAGCTAATAAAAGAAAAAGAAGAATTTTAGGCTAAATATAACACCTAGGACAAGTTTTAGTGATCGGAATCTTAATGGTTTTGCTCTAGAAAATCAATATACCTAACCTAATCAACATCCATACATAAACCCGAACAACATTTATCATAAGCAAACTTTATGATAAAATTGAAATTAAACAAAGATATTTTCCTTTAAATAAGTCGCTTAATCGACTAAGTAAAATGTGCTTTATTTAATAAGAAATTTTTCAGTGGCAAATACGTTTGTTAAGGCTTCTTATGTAAACATATAAAATTCTCTTTTCATTATCTTTTAAATATAATTTACTTAAAAATTATTCTCTCAAATATTTTAAAAGGATTAATTATTTAATTTGAAAAATGTTTACTGAACATATTCCGTATATTCCCTTAACTGAAAACAAGATTTATTGCAAAGTCTATTACTTATGAGTACGTACGTAGACGTACATTTAAATTGATGATACTTAAAAGCAAAATTAAAATTTAACCTCGATTCGAAGATGAAAAGTGGAAGAAGCTATGCGCCAGCATAAACCTTTATATATATATATATATATGTATATATATATTTATATAGAAAATCTTCAAAGTGAAAATGACTTATCAGCACATACATACATTAATGAAAATTTCACTAATTGTATGCATACGTACGTACCTACCCGCATATGTATATGTGTATGCGTTCATAGAAAGGTGCAAAATACGTTAATTAAGTGAGCTTAACACTTACGCAAACCAAGTGTAACGATGACTTTAGAGATCAAAACGCAAATAAGCGATTTTATAAAATTTATAATTAGAAGCAAAATAGGTTAATTTTCGAGTTAGAGTGTTCTAACCGAGAGACAATGGATGCGTCTAATAAAAAGAGATTATAAATGCTTTAGTTTGTAGGTATAAGAGAGAGAATTGCATTTAGAAAACATTTGAATAGTAGAGCGTAACGATGGCAACAGTATTGTTAACCCTATTTAGTAAATGTAATAGCAGCGCGTTACCAATTAATATTGTTGCTGTGAAGTTCACCATCCTATTGGCATCAGAAAGTTGAGATAAACATCTTGTTAGATCGGCTTGATCTGCTACTTGAAGATGGCCCTTTTTAGACCTTCAATCAGTCAAAGTCAGGTTTTACTCTGTTACTTGATGGTGGGCTAGAAGTTCATCCATTGAAAAAAGTATATATGGTGGTCCTAATAGGGATAGTAGTTGTAGTAGTGGTAGTAGTAGCCAGAGTAAATGTAGTAGCATTTGTATTAGTGCTATAAGGAAGCAGGAGACAGGGATCTATTGCGGGTATGGGAAGACAAAGAGTTGATTGCAGGCAGGGACTACTTTCGTTCGAAAAACCTGTTCAGTAGTCTAATCGATTTTTTAACAGAATGGATTTGCACTACTAAGGTCAATTATCCTGCATTTTTTTTTACACTACTGGGACTCTTCCTATCAAATCAGTTATATTACGGGCTGGCACTTACGCAATACGGTACACGCGAATGGTTTTATGTATGGTTGCAAATTTCCGCTTTTCTAAGATACGGTCCGTATCATTAGATCGTCGATATCACTTTCAAGAGAAATGCACTTCAGAACTCTTTTAACTCCAAATTTCTTTATTTACAATCTATTCTTTAGGGCTAGGATTACTTACATTTTACTTTGGCAATACTCTCGACTTCCCAACTTTAGTATTCTTTTTCAACGCAAATGTTTTTGTCCGACTGAAATGTTCTCGTGCGACAATATCTGCCTTCCACAAATAGTTTACTTATATACATTTTTACACGCATGTGACTATTACCTAACTTCATGGCTTCATTTTTAATTCGTTATCCTGCTTTTCTGCTAATCGTTTTCCTCGGCCGGCAGCTATATGACGCGCCGCGCATGAGCACCTGCGTTTTTCCCGGTCTGTTTTTCTGATAATCTTTCTTGTCGGCCGCGTCGTGAATATGCACTAGGGAATTTATTTCTTAGGGAAAATCAATTAGTTAGCATTAACTGGATTTGGGATTTTCGTAACAGTATTATATGTCGACTACAGACCGGTTTTATATCCACCACAAGCACTACATCAAATTTTGCGATTGTTACCGCGTATGAATGTTGATCAAAAATTTTCTAAGGCAAATCAACGTGAATTGCAAAATCGACTTTTCGGAATATGTCCGTCTGTCTGACTAATAAAAATAAGATCATGTGCTTAAATTTTTGTCTTGCATAAAGCTTATCTCAATGCCCACATCACTTATGCGAATTTTACTTTAAACCTTCATCAGGCTTCGTCGGGTTAATTCAAATGCTGTCTTATATTAAATCACTTAAAAGTTTTGAATGAAAACCAAATTATTTAGTTATTGAATGTAATTTCAGAATTTTTTTTTTTTTCTCTAAGAACCGTTTCTGCAATGTATTCCAATGTTGTTTATCAATATTTCGAACAAATTCATTCTTTTTTTTTTTTCTTCACAAGTATTAGCTAACAACAAAAAATTGGTTGTAGTGAAGAAAAGTTTTTCAGAAACTTAAGCCAACGCGAAATACTGGTATTATTATGATTATAAGACTTTATATATTCTCCGTTGTGTGTGTGTATAATATGACCGTAAAAGTTTCCCAAAACTAGAAAAGAGAAAATTTTTTTCGTATATATATATATCCGTAACAGAGCATAAAATTTTATTGTTTTCTTTCCTTTTTTTTTAGTTCCGTATGTATGTATAAAAGAAAAATTAATGATTTATTAACAAACTTTAATAGAAAACTTAGTTAAAAAGAAATTATACGCAATAAGTGAATGAGTTAAGTGGAATAAGACTGTGCATATAGGAACAATATCATTGATGCAATACGAAAATGAAATGAAATTCAAAGAGTAAAACTTTTTAATTTCGAGGAAAGTTATTTCAACCCGGAAACGTGCAAGAAAAGGGTTCATAAGGGACATCACATTAAAGCAGCTTTCTTCATGCTCACTGTTCTGCCAGTAGTTACTATTAGCTTCAGTTTTGCCCGTCATCAAATTGCGTAATATATTGAAAACTGATGTAAGCTCAAATGCAACTCTTTGTCGAAAAGTTTAGCTCCTATTGATTCGCCTTTGTAAGTTCTGTGAATGGTTGGCATTATTCTGTGTTTTTATTTTTT
>CCAG010019526.1:0-60053 GCA_001077435.1 Glossina morsitans morsitans | reverse complement strand
ACTCCTCACATGACGCCCTATTGTAAAAAGCCGCTCTATGGGGAAAATTTGCAAATTTCGAAACTTCGCGGCAAAAGTGGCTAATTATTAGTATTCCGTAGTTCCAAATTGGTGTAAAAACTTTGGACCGGCTAGGGAACCCATTTCTGAACCTATTCTCATATACCCGTTTCGATGCAAACTGAAGCTTTATATAGCAAAAAGATCGACTTTTCAAAATTTCATGATGAAAGTTAGTTCCTAATAGTAAATTGACAAAGAAATTTACCTTACCGAATTTGGACCACGTAGGTCTATTTTTTGGATACCATCGCATATAAGAATTTTCATGAAACGTACACGTTTATATGCCTAAAATATTCATAGTAACCTTTCAGCAAAAAAATTTATGGTAGTGAATTTGGATCACATAGGTCTACTCTTTTTTAACCTCGACATATATAGGCGCTATCGCAAAACGCAAGCTTTCATATGCAGAGAAAATTTACCGTTCCAATATGCGCCAATCTAAAACAATGAAATGCCAGTTGGATGACGTTGACCTACTTTTTGGACAACCTCCCATATAAGAGTTTTCATGGTCTTTATCGGGCAAAAGTATCTAATTTTTAGTATTTTGTAGGGAAATCGAGTCTGAAACAATGAAATGCCAGTTGGATAAGGTTGACCTATTTTTTGGACAATCTCCCATATAAGGGTTGTCATGGAAGAAAAGTCCTTATCGGGCAAAAGTGTCTAATTTTTAGTATTTTGTAGGGAAATCGAGTCTGAAACAATGAAATGCCAGTTGGATGACGTTGACCTATTTTTTGGACAATCTCCCATATAAGGGTTTTCATGGTCTTTATCGGGCGAAACGGTCTAATTTTTGGTATCTTATGACAAAAACAACCGAAGAATTATATTAGACGAGTGGTGTAAGTTATTTAATAGCCCACCTTGGCCGATCATAATTGTTAAGCTTGTCATAATTAGACTTCAATACAAACTTTAGATTGATTTACGAAAATAATGTAAATACAACGTACTATGTAAACGAAAGCATCTTTTTCAACACTTACGCTAACTGCTGTTAGTAGGCTTATACTGACTACTGCTCATATGTATGTAAAATATAAATTAATAATACATGTGTAAAAAGACCAAAACATAACCTAACTGGGAAGCACACATAATAACATCATGAAAAGATTATTACAAAAGCAACAGTTTTTCACTTGCTTCTCACTTTTGTTCATTTACATCAATTTAACGGAACCTCTTGAAATTGGGACGGTATTCACCTAGGCACCAAGGCAAAAGGGAATTATACATACCCACAATCTCGTTCTCGCTGGTCTGCTCTAATGGGCTCTCCCAAATTATGGGAATTTCGCTGGTTAAGACTCCTTATTTAACTCATAGATGTCATATATATATGCAGGGTCCACAACAAACTCTAGAACATATGTTTACGATGAGCGTAAATTAATTTGCTTTGATGTTTAGTGCTCAAGGTTCTCACAAAATCGTGACGTATTCGATGAGATTTAGTTATCGGACCGATATTACTCGAAAACTCATAAGATTCAAGCATTCTTAGGCATCACTATGACTAATGCACCCAGATTTAACCATGGAAAAGTGTACGCAAACCTTAAAATTCGTATAACGTGGCGATCGTTTAAAGAAATGATCTAAGGATTCAATAACTTAATCTCTGCTTTTCAAAAATCGTTTATGTCACCATCACAATTAAGGAATTAAACGGTGATTATGAGCTTACCAAGGATTAGGAAAAAAAAAACTCAAGTATGCACTCAAATTTAGGTAAATGATTCAATGCCTAGTTTGTGATGGAAACTTTACAACATTATGGACGGATTAATACTTATTCATATGCTAGTATCATGTCACTTTAGCTCCACTCTCTATATGTAATTTATTGTTGCACTTTAAATGAATGCTGAGGATTGCGCAAATTTTTCAAGACAGAAAGTATTCATGGAGATCCCTCTCGTTTAAGGATAAATTTGCATTTCCAAGACATTTCGCTTTTTTTACACTTATCACCGGCGGATGAGGTGTATATTCATTTTGTCTAAACGTTTGCAACGCCCAGAACGCAGCTTCTTGATCATCATCAAATTCTTAATTGATTTAAGCACGTCCATGCCTCTGTCTGTCCATCTGTCTAACATCTGTTATTAAACTTCCCCCGACCGCAAAAATGAAGCTATCAACTTGACACTTGGCACAAACATTGGAAGCTCTTGCAAGGAGATTGGGATTGAAAATGAGTCAAATCGATCGAAGGACACGTCTACAGTAGTTGATAAAATTGGGAAACCTCAATTTTTCAAAAAGAATAAAAAGTTGCTTTTTTGCTTATTACTCGCTCATAAACTACAGCAGATAAATCTATAAAAATTTGAGCCGATATCCTATGGGCGATGCTGTAGTACCTCTACTAAAAAAGAGAAAATATCGGCCACACCTACTCCATTTTATAGTGTGTCAGAAATTTCATTTTTTTTTTTCCAAACCTTTTATAACGCATAGCAACAAGGTTCAAAACTCCCATAAATTATACAAATTCTTGGCCAGCTTCAAATTCGGAATGCAGTTAAACATGTCTGCCCGTTCATCTGTCCATCTGTCCGTTTGCGCAACTGTGTAGTATCCATGGTAGACATTCTTCCGCGCTTAAAAACTTGCAAAAGAATTCAAAAAGGGCCCCAAACTTTGCCAAGAACAAGCCCACAAAACCCACACGTCTATGTAACACAATCCGTGAACACCTTTGTTTTCCGCGTTTTCGCTTATTACTCCTAAGGTACAATAGCACGTACACCATATAAATTTCCACTCTTATTCGAAAAATAGAAAAAATCAACCACGCCCACCCAATATTGTAGAATATGAAAATTTAGTTCTTTTCCTACTTTTTTGAGGATCACGGTGATGGGTATGAAATATTCAATCACGACTAAATATAATTTTCTTACTTGTTAATGTCTTAAGATGCAAAACCACAAGCTAACAAAATGATAAACACGGGCGAGGAGAAGTCCTAGTGAAGAATAGCATTGCACAGACTTCGGAATAGATCCACGCTTTCATCCAGCACTTGCTTCTGATATCGATTTGCATTCATTTATTTACTCAATTTCGATCAAGATGTAAGCAGAAAAATTCAACTCAAACTCACAATTGCGAGGGAATACAACGTGAAGCGTTCAATCATCTTTTGTCCTTTGCACTCACTATTGACTGCTATGTGTCACCACAAAGATTAGGCTCTAAATAACGCAATGAAAAATATGCGATCGACGAACAAGTGATTCCTTATGGAAAATCGCTTATGTAAAGGTGAGAGAGATTCCTTTAGGAAGGAATCAACAAAAATTTCCTATGCTATATATTTCTTGATCTTTCGTTACTGCTTTGGCATATCAGTCAGGTCTCGTCTGCTGCATGCGATAGACGCGGTAAACAATAGATGCTTGCATGTATTTTGATCAGCGGCATCTATTGATGAAAGAGAGTAAAAATGCAATGCAAAGTCTCAATATACATAACGGTTAAATTCGATGATTTTATCCTGATCCTTCTCTACGTAAAATAAAAAATTTCCATTTAGTATTATTGAGGTACTCAGTCATACGGGCGCTAATCATGCAAAGCGCAAAATTGCATTTTCGACATTCATTTTTGTTTGTTGTTTGATGTGAAGAAACCTGTCGCCGAAGCCCATTAAAACTTTTTTAGAAGCTTATGATGATGCTGCTCCATCGTATCGCAACAGTTTAAAAGTGATTATCTTAATGTCACTGACAAAGGACGACGTGGAGGACCAAAAAATTGCGAAGGCAATGGATTGCAAGACTTATTGGACGAAAATCCAGTTCGAGTTCTCAAAGGACTTTCGAACAGCTTAGCAATTGAATCAATTGTTTCTAGACGTGTACATGCGGGGCGGAAAGATCCAAAAGAAGGGGAAAATGGCTACCAGGAAAATGCCATTCCGAAGCGTTTCAAAATTGCAATCTCATTGCTTGCCAGGGAAGAAAACAAGAGTTTTCTATGGTGTACGAAAAGTCACGGATTTGTCCACGAGAACCATCCACATCAACACCGACGCGGGATATTCATAACCATAAAGCTTTCGCGTGCGTATGCTGAGATCAACAAGGTATAGCGTATTAGAAGCTGATAAAAACAAATGAAACTGAAGAGGTCTACCGAAGTCAATTGAACAAATTGAACGATGTATTTATTGTTGAAAGAAAGTTAAGTCAGTTAAGACCGGTTAACAGAAGCAAGGTCATTCTCTTACATGACTACGCTCGGCCTCATGTTGGACGAGTTGTCGATGATACACTGTTGCAACTCGAACGGGAAATTCTACCGCACCTACTGCACCCACCAGACATAGCTCCTTCTGATTATCGTTTGTTCAGATTCGATGTAGGCTGGCTTGGCTGTCTCGCGATTTCGAAATGCTAAAGAAGTGTGAAAATGGGTCGACGATTGGATCGCTGACAAACTAATACCATTCCTTCGGTCATGTGAAAAATTGATGCAAGCGACCAATAATTCCATTACAAGAACAACAGATAGTTGGGCTGAAAGAACCAAATAAGACTAGCCGGCCAGCTTTCGGCAAAGTAATGCGGTAATTGTTGTTACGAGTTGCTTATGGGGTTTTTTGATTTATCTCACAGATTGCATAGAAGCAGTTCAGAATCTTATAATCGCTCCGCTTAATATCATCATTTATCTAACTTCGTCATAATATACCATACGTTATAGGTTATCGCTGATTTTCGTGAGAATCGTTAAATGGAGGTGGAACGAGAACGTGAACAGACTTGATCGAAATTAGATAAAAGTTATTTTCTTCGATTACTTTCTGTTCATATAAAGGCCTACGTCTTATGAAAATAGTTGTACGGGAAAAGTTGCACGAACAAACAGTACACTGTGCTCCAAACTTTTCATAGTAAATTTAAAGGTTAAGTTACTATATTGGATCGATTTTCATCGTGAAATACTAAAAACTAAACTTTCTTGACTCGCAAAAGAATCATTTTTATACCCACCGCTGACGGATGGGGATATAAGCATTTGATTTTTTGTCTCCCAAGAGGAAGCTTCAGAGACCCTCTAAAGAATATATATATATATTTGGGATCAGCGTGAAATTCGGTAGACACCGCGATTACTTTTTTCTTAATAATACCAGCGATATGGGTATCAAATAAAAGAACTTAAAGAGTAGAATGCGAAAAGCATAGTAATGGGCATGCGAGATTCGGCCTCCGCCGAATATAAGTTTCTTACTTGTTTATAAGAACATTTGTTTGTATCAAAGGGAGTTCAAAAAATGATACCATCCCGTCGAAAATTTTCGGTATATGTCTAGTGTGTTCAAATGCAAAGTGAAAACTTTGGTTTAAACCTAAATATGAGCAAAATCAAATCATGTATGACCGTAATTCGATCGAAAATTCCATATGCAAATGCCCCCCTCTCTATCAAGTAATAATCAAAACGTAGAAAAGGTTTCCAAGGTTTTATGACTGAAAAGAAAAATTGATATCGTTGGGTCATCGTACACGAAATATGCGGAAAATTAACCTATCCCTTTGCCCTTGCATCATCTGCAATTATGAGCCTTAAAAATCAATCAACAATGAATGGGCTGAAAGGCTTTGAGATGTGGTGTTATCATAGAATGCAGAAAATATCTTGGACAGATCGTATATCCAATGCTTAAATTCTGAGGGAAATAAACAGTGAGCGTTAGCTATTAAAGTGCATTAAAAACGAACGCAGAGAAAGATATGAAAAGCTTTACACTTAACAGTGGAAGGCCGTAGAGGCTTAGGCAGAAAACAAACATCGTAGCTGCGTAACATTCGAAAATGAATAGATCTGAGAATAATAGGCAAAAGCGTACACACAGGAACGAGCCGAGAACCTTTTTGGGCATAATAATATCGTAAAACGTATATGATCACTTATACCCAGTAATGGATTGGTAATAAAAGAAGAAGAGGATAACGAACGATATGACTTTTTACGAAATTTTTAGTAAGAGATATTATAAATTGTATATTTGTTTCATACAAAGACCTTGTTTGAATGGGAATGGAATGGAATGGATTTATCAAAATGGACCGATCCAATCTATTTTCATCACGATTCGTATGTGGTTCCTTTACTTAATCAATATGACTTGAAAATTGCGTTTCTCAGATCGAACACATGGAAGTACAAAATACGGACAGATGGACAGACATGTTTAATTCATTTCCGTAAAATAATTAACAGAGTTTATCTTAAATCCTTCCGCATATTGCCTGAATTCGTAAAAAACGGTGTAGGATATGAGCAATAAAATCGCATGACAATAAAGCTAATTAATTCCTCATAATTGAAGGCAGAAATTTGAAATCTTAATTAGATATCTTCTTCTTCTTTTTTTTTTTTGTTTCTTGCAAACAAATCTATATCAAAATAGGGAAAAAAAACCTGGCCACCGAACATATTGACTTTCGTCGCTTTGAAAATTTGTTTATAATTATAGACAATTCTTCCTTAATGAATACGCCACGCCTTCATTTCACAGCTACGAAATAAAAATGTCAATGTGAAGCAATCTGGTAAACCCATTTGAGAGGAGTATAATGAATGGATTTTGCCGGTTAGTCAGAGAAAAAAAAAAATAAATAAAAATAAAATAATATTTAAGCCTTTGTTGTTATTTTCAATCGATATCGATTTAACTTAAAGTTAAAGTTAGATTATTGGATTTACATGGATTCGCACTGTTCTCATCATACGCTGACATTTATATGAATTTTAAAAATTTCACTTAGCAACGCAATTATTTATCTTACTATTATTTATTTTGCAAATTAATTTCACTTAACAAATTAATTGAATTGAAATTTTATTTATTTATTTTTATTTTGATTTTTTTTTTTTTTTTTGCTGTTTTTTTGTTTCAAATGCTAAAGGATGTTTTCACTGCTTAAGACATTTAAAAAAAAAAAAAAAAACAAAAAAAAAAAAAAAGACAAAAAAAAAGATTTGTTTGCAAATTTCCTTTAAATTTCTTTATTTTTTTAACTTCGCGTAGAAATTAAGTTCCGTATAGTTTTCTTGTTTTTCTTGTATAAATGCGATCGTTTTGAAGCTCGTGGTCAGACTGTCGTTTAACGGTCGCATTCTACAAACATTAAATAAAGTTCGCTGATTTTTTTTTTTTTATTCTTAGTTAGTTAATCTTTTTTATACGACAACAACGAAAACTTTTGTTTAGTATTGCGATTTGCTTTTTAAGAGTGTAATGTGTGATAATATACGAAAAATAACACATACACATACAATCGCACGCACACATAAACATCCATTAATGCAATATTACGTAGAGTAAGTTTACGAGTAGCTAGCTGTACATGTACAAGTAAAATTGAAAATATAAAAAAAAAAAAGAAAACGAAAAAGAAAAAGAAAAACGTTTCAATAAAGAGGCTTCGAACTCAAAGTAAAAATTAGTTTTTTTTTTTTTTTTTTTTTTTGCTACACTTTCTTTGCTTGCACACACATACACACGCACATATACATATATATATATATGATTATAACATGTAATTATAATGATATACGATCCCAGTGATTAAGACGTACAAGATCTTTCCCTGTTTTTAATTTTTTTTCCTTTTTTTTTATGTTCTGAAAACGAGGGAGAGCACCATTAAGTTATGATGGGCAATGGAACATCTTAAAACTTTCCCTAAACGTAAATAGTTAGGCACCACACAATCATTAAAAGTTGCATTAACGATCACTGAGCATTAGCAACGATTTCTATTTATAATCAACTGATCCGTCCATCCATAAGCTCGAAATTACTCGAAAGTAATTCCAATAATAGCCTAAGGGACCTCAACATTTCTTTGTGATTAAACAGAAAACTAACAAAATTTCGGTAAATATTACTCGCGATTTTCTTACCCCCCTTAGCTATTAGGTTAATTAAAAATTTCAAATGGTGCCGACATTCCATCGAGAACATAGTCGTCATCGAGGTCTGTAACTGGCACGAACTTTACTAAGAAAATTATATTCGGCCGCCACCGAATCTTTTATACCCATTATCATTATTCAAAAAAGAAAAAAAAGGCTGCATTTTCATTTTTTATAATGTCGTGTGGGCGTGACTGATTTTTTCTATTTTTGTAGTATAAAAGTGAAAATTTTTATCGCATGCCTAATGTAAGTTACGAGTAACGCGCAAAAATTTCTTTTTTTTTTTTTTTTTTTTTTTTTTTTTCATTATAAGCGAATTCTTCAATCGATTTGGCGAATTTTCAAATCCAAACTGCTTTCAATTTTTTTTTTTTTTTCTTTTTTGTTTAAACGGAGATGTTTTAAATTTATAATGTACTGGGCACGGTGTCGTTCAACCGATTTGGCCCTGCGGGCAAAAACTTATCACATTTTTGGCTTATTTGAAGCCAGTAGCGAACGGACAGACGGGCATGCCCGAGCAAGATGTATACATTTTATGGGATCACTGGGACTAACTTGTGAGTGTTGCAAATCTTTTGACCAAATTAATTCTACCCCTCATTCATGGACACAATGGACATAAAAAGGTATTATTTTCGTTACTTTTTACACACAAGTCACAAATTTACAAAAGTGCAAAGGAGGAGAATATCTCGGCATTTTGTTGCATAGATGATCGTCTCGAAAATGCATCTCGACGTGTCTATTGCAATCGGGTCCGGAGTGGAACACGCTTGAAGGAGACGAACATAGCCTTATCATGGGTCAGTCAGTGAACTTCATTTTCGTTGTTTTATACATCAATCCGATAAGAAGCATTTTTGATGAAAAGAAATTTTTTTATCCACCACCGAAGCGTGAAATATGTGAGATATGCACTTCCATTTGTGATATCCAAAAACGCATATCCGAGGTTTAACACATGTATTATATATATACATGTATATATAAGTAAATATATTCTTAATCAATGTATGACTTGGAATCGCTATTAAGCTTGTCCGTCTATCCAGCTTTTATTGTTGGGAAACTCATGATGACAAACATAAAAGATCATGTCATATAATATACATATATATTTAAATTAGTTGTCAGTTTATGTATGGTAAGTCATCATTGCGACAGATGGTCTTCATTTACATGGCAAGAGATCAACTTTAAACATTGCAATTATCCGACAACAGGGACAGTCACAGTTGGCGAAAATCTATAACAAATATCGGTGTAAAATTCGATACAAATATTCATCAATATCTTGTAAAATGTTGGTGCAAAAATCAACCTAAAGTCGCGCATTCATTGGCAATAAAACACTGTAACTTACACTCCAAAATACACGTTAACATAAATATGGTATACGGCGTCACATAAGTGTTTTTAAATGCATTATCGAAGGATGAAGGATATATTCATTTTGTCAAGAAGTTTGCAGCGCCCAGAGGGAAACTTCAATTATCCCACAAAATATATATATATATGCTTGGTCAGCATCAAATTCTGAATCGATTTCTGTCCATCTGTCTTATGTCTGTTGTAAACATTCGCCTGGCCGCAAAAATGAAGCCATCGACTTTAAATTTGGCACAAATATTGGAAGCTGTTGCAAGCAGATGGGCATTGAAAATAGTCCAAATCGGTCGAGGGACACGTCTACACTATTAGGTAAACTGGGGACACCTCTGTTTTTCAAAAGAAATAAAAAATTCGTTTTTTGCTCATTATTCACAAACACTACAACAGATAGATCTGCCAAAATGTGAACATATATTCTATAGGCGATGCTATAGTCTCTGTACAATAATCAAAAAAAAATCGCTCACGCCTACTTAATTTCATAGTGTGTCATAATTTCATTTCTCTGTTAAAACCTTTATAACGTCCAACGGCAAGCTTCAAAAACTCCATAAGGTTTATAAATGCTTGACCAATTTCAAGTTCACAATGCACCTAAGCATGTCTATTTGTACGTCCATCTGTCCATCTATCTGTCTACATAATTATGTAGTATTTGTAGTAAGTATTCTCTCTTTCCCTCCCCCCGCCCCCACCTACAAATTTGGAAATCACCCAATTCGAAAATGACTCCAACTTTGCAGAAAAGCAAACCCACACCGCCTACGCAATCCGTGAGCATGCTGGTTGTCCGCGTTTTTTGCTTGTTACTCATAAAGAACAACACACACATCACATTCTTCTCACAGTTCTTCTCTTTTTCTTTATTCTTTTCTAGGATAATGGGGGCGGATATAAAAGGTGCGGCCACGAACGCATACAATTTCCTTACAACTAAACGACAAAAGAAGTCAATATGAATACGAATTTTATTTACGCGACAAAATCAACTTATTTTGTCCCGAAATCTATCGGATGTTGCATTATTTTAGTCAAGTGACATATCGGCCAAGTCGAAATCATCGAATTTTTTTTCACAAAAAGTCAGTTATCAGGTTTCGCTTTGACGGTAACTGCAATGCCATTTTCCTATCCAAAAGTGATATTCTCAGCCCACAAACCTTAACGAAAAGTTCTTTTTGCACGCATTTTTGTAAAAGCCAATTTTGGAACATCAGATATATTTACTTTCCACTAGGTGGGTAACATTCCGTAGTTACAAAGTCGTTTAATGGAATATCACGAAACGTGGCCGTGGATTCATTTTTCTCGTAATCGATTTGACAAAATTCCTGCACACAATACAACTATGCACACGTTGCAGTCCACAAGTTATGGCAAGATCCAAACAATATATTGAATACAAGTTTGATCCAAATTTCAATCAAAAAAGTATGTCTTTTTCACGCACCGCAAAATGGATAACAAAACCAAAGATTATTTTAAACAGAAAAAAACAAAAAAAAAAGGGGGTAAAATATTTAAAAATATTTTGTATTACAATTAAAGCAATCTCCTCTCTCTTCTAGATGTCGTTGTAAAAGATAGAATGCTGGACTTGTGCTTTTTATGATTTTCTTTCATTTTCTTTCTTCTGTCAAATGTGCTTGAGTAGCACCTTTCTTGCTGATATGTACACTCAAGTATTTTAAATTTGCAATGAAATAAAAAAAAGAAAAGAAAAATAATGTCAACTAATAATCCGACAAAGTCGAACAAGACCAACGATAAACATGTAAGAAAAGTAAATTCGGTCGGGACCGAATCTTTTACACCCGTCATCGTTTACCCCAAAAACAGGCAAAAGAAGTAAACGAAGAAAATTCTCATGCCCTACACGATGAAGTGGGCGCAGTTGATTTCTTCTATTTTCACAATAAAAGTTTATGTCCTTGTAGGCGTGTCCTTTGAAAAGTTTACATCAATTCCAAATTATTTTGCAAATTTTTTAACGATATTTTCATTTACGCTAACGAGACAATGTTCACCACAAATATTACAAAGTTACGCAAACCGATAGACGACAGACGAACATTCAGTCATGTTTAAGTGCAATCGAGACTTGAAACTGGCCTAGAATTTGTATGCTTTATGGGGTTTTTGAAGCTTGTTTCTGCGCGTTTGAAAGGTATTGAAATAATAATTAAATTTTAATACACTATAATATTGGGTAGGCGTGGTCAATTATTTCCGTTTTTGTATGCAAATGCTACAAGATCGCCCATAGAATACGCATTCAAATTTTTGTGCATTTATTTGCTATAGTTTATGAGTAATGAGCAACAAACCAATTTTTCATTCCGGTTGAAAAACAGGGGCATTCTCAGTTCACGTGGTGCTGTGGGCGTTTCCTTCAACTGATTTGGCCCATTTTCAGTACCAGCCTGCGTGCAATGCGTCTGTCAAATTTGAAGTCAACAGTTTCAGTTTTGCGACCAGGAGAGTGTCAACAATGCGCACCGCACATATACACACACGGACAGACGTAGCTTAATCAATTCGAAACGTCATGAATGTATATACTTTATAGGGTCTCTGAAGGTTCCTTTTATGTGTTGCTAACCCCCCCCATTCCTTCACTGATGGGTACAAAAATAATGAAACTATAAATAAAAAATAAATACCGGAATATAAGATTGGACCGATTTTTGTACAATTTTTTGTATATTACCCGTTGGATTTCCTTGTCGGTGTTGCAAACGTTTTGATTAAAGAAGGAAATTTCTTTACTCTGCAACGCTGGATGAGCGTCGCCGTTGTTTCGTTTTGTGTGCGCATGCAATGTACCCACAAATTTGTATCGCTCTACGTGTTGTAGTTGTTTAGTTTGTAGCTGTCGTATACCCACGTGTGGTTCGAAATGTAGCTTCTTACAATTTCAATTATATACTTTGGAACCTGCCTGTACCTTCTAATGAGGGCCTTACGAATGTTCCCCCATTCCGTCCAAGGTAACCACGGCGCCCCTCTATCGGACTCCGGCTAGAGCGTGTGAGGCAAGCGTCACTACATATTTTATGGCGTCTATCGTAGACCCTATTCTGCTGAATCCATATTGGTTATCCGAGAGAGTAGCTTTTTTCTCGGCCACCAGCAGCAGGCATTCGTATATGATCCTCTCCAATACTTTGTTCATTATGTTCAGCAGGCAGATCGGCCGATATGAGGCTCAACTTCTGCAACTTTGTAGAAAAATGGTCGTTACTGCTATGAGTAGACGCGCAACTTGCGAAATTCCCTGTCCTTTCACATTTTTAAGGATGACTTTATATGCCGTTCCCATGGATTGATATCTTCTTCCTGGTATATACAAGCGCAGCTTTTTTTCTTGCTGCCTCGTATAGCTTTCTCCAGTCTGCAGGTCGTTAAAGTTTGTCTTTCCTCTCGAACGCTGTACTTTTCATCTGGCCTTTCGGCGGTTCACTCTCAGCGATGATATTTCGTCGGTCCAGCAGTCCTCTTCTGTCTGTACTTCTTCTAGGCATAGCCGTGTCGCCTACTTCTTTGCAACGTTATGCAGGAATTGACCAGCTCTGCTCTCACTCCTCTCCTGGTCGTCCATAATAATATTGAAGACATTTCGACGGTAGAATTCGGTCACCTACTTCCGTTGCCTTCTCTGCCTTTAATATCCAGGAAGGGCATCAAATATATCAATGTGTGTGTGTGTGTATTTGTATCTATGTTTGTCTTCAATGCTCAAAGCATGAGCAAAAATCATTCTGCATAAAAGATGCGTTTCTTGTGCCTCGTCTTTAACGGTAATTTCTCAAACTTGAAGCAAAATTTATTCTGAATTTTTTCTTCACATTTTCATCAATAGACATCAGTAATGGAGATGCGCTGTGACGCGTAGATGTCGCAGTATCCTTCTGGGCATCTTCGAGTCATTCATCAATTCTGATCACTCACTTAGTATTATTCCTAGGGGTCAAAATTCCGTTTTCTAATGTGAAATTTCGAATAAATTCTCTATTAACTGGCTGCAGAACTCGCAGACAAAATTATGTGTTAAACGCTCAACATAACGCATATATTTGCATCGTGTATTATGCATCTAACGATCGAAATACGATTGAAGTGTAGATCGGAGTTTACATGAATTTCAACATGCCTTGCCTTAGTTTTGATATTTTTTTTTGGTTCATGACGGACGATACAAATGCATTCGCTGCATATTCAGCGATTTACTTATACGTCCGCCAAACATAAATTAAATATCGGAATACGAATGGACAATTATCGCTTAATGTTGATGACATTGCTTTTCGTCTGCCCGCAGCAACAGTCATCAGTCAATTTTATAAAAGAGATAGAGCTCGCTTGTCGATTACATAAGGAGTGCAATTTCCTGAGTCTAATCGTTAGAAAGACAATGAGAAAATTGGTGCATTACCATGAAATATATAAAAATATCCTTAAAGCAATTCTTGAATAAGATACGAAAGACAACACAAGTTAAATTGAAATCAACAGAACAGCAATTTTTAAACGTTATTAGGAAGAAGAAGAAGACGAAGAAGAAAGAAAAAACTAAAGAAAACGAAAGCGAAAAGAATTAATTCTTGTAATCAATGGAAATATTTTTGCAAAAAATTGCATACTAACTTAACTGAATCGTTTCAGAATCTCCAAATTTTCACCAAAAAGAATATACATGTCTGTGCATCTAAAGTGAAATTAGAGTCCTGCAAACTCAAGCAAGATATTATTTTGCTATATATATATAATTTTTCACTAACGTCTATGTATTTGAAAGAGGTAAATGTAAAATTTCATGTACTATATATATACATATATATATATATATGTATATATACATGCATATATATATATATCTTTGATGAGAATATTTTAAGCATATTTAACACTTTTATGTTAATTAAGCAGTTATTCAATTCGAAAACGTGTAAAGAATGTAAACAGAATCAATATTTCGAATGGCAAAAATGTTTTGACTCGATATTACAGTTATGAGTATTTGCAAAAAAGAACAAATGTAAGCCATTAAGTCGACTCATTTATGTATTTTACGTAAGGTAATTAAAGATAATTGAATTAGCTCTAATTGGAGTAAATTTGTCTAGGTTTGAATGCAATATAATTTTTGTAATTATTCTACGGTACATTAAATGTGCAATTGTTTTTGAAAACTTTCCAATTTATTTTTCGAATTGTGTGTCAGAGACCAGCGCGTTCTCTTCAATTCACTTTCTCTTCATTCACTTTCCACTTATATGCAAATAAATGAAAATTTTAATTAAAAAAAATAATTAAATAAATAACTAAATAATATATAGTTTTAATCCATAAATATATATATAATATAGTTTTAAACCATATGTACATATGTACATATACATATATATATATATGTATATGGCCTTCAAGCGACAGACGCGTTACTTCCCATAGGACGTATATGTGTTGTGCCATCTAAACCAAGCACAAGGAAACGCTGGCCCGTGAAGTCGACGAGTGGAGCCCGCTACCCGCTACGTTTAAAATTTCACCAGCTCAGGTGTTTAGCTATCGAATGTGAAATGGGTTTAAGGTAGTCTTTTTCTTTGTTGTTTCTTTTTTTCTATGCAGCAGAATTTGAACGACCAGTCAAAGGTTTCGAAGAACTTGCAAAAAAAAACTTGTTAAATACTTTTGCACTCGAAACTGTATTAATCCTCTACGCTACAAAACTTGTCCTTGGAAACATTATTTGCAATCTTACGATATTGATTCTCATACTTATTCTGCGTGCTATGTCCGCAGTTTCAATTTTGAATCGAAATTGTGAACACACTACTAAACATTCAACTTATTTGAGAACTTTCGCTTCGACTTCTAATTGGTTAGCAGTCATATTGCAAGCAATGCACAAGCAATAGCTGATAAATAATCAATAATAAGCAAATCGGAAGCAATCGCTAGGTATAATTGTTAGGTCTCATAAGATTCCACTAATAACCATCTGCAGCATTCTGACAGTGTGTAAAGGGAACATTTTATTTTACTTCTCCGTATATATTTCTAAATGTCTACGTCCACTATGGCTCGCTCCACTGAATACATTATTTTGATGTCTTTGAAAAAATCTGCTCTTAAAAAAACTAATTATAGCACATATAATGCTTCAAAATTTTTGTAATGACTTTTACTTATATATCAATGTAACCAGTTCTTTTCTATATGCTCTAGTTTTCGAGATACCGATCACATATAACCATCACTACCAAGATGGCCAAATGTGACGCAAACTTTCCCTAATTGATTAGGAACCCAAGGTTAACAAATGATTGTAATGAAACTGAGATGACCACGAAAAAAGACCGTACACCATTTCTTGTAGTAGGTAAGGGTATATTAACTGTGCACGGACATAAAGCAAGCACGGGCACAAACAAAGCAGGTGACAAAAATACAAATACATTCGAATAAGTTTAAAAGGAAAAACAATTTGTTTTTTTTTTTACCTATACGATGGGTGGTTTGATGAAACTTTTTCAAAAAGCGATCGATTTTCCCAAGGAATTGGAAGAGGTGCTGGGAAATTTTCATAAAATTTTATATGGATACTCTGTTAGTAAGGATGAGCTCAAAAGTAAGGAAAATGGTTTAACATCACGGTCGCCCCAACAAGCT
The DNA here is from genome assembly GCA_001077435.1 of Glossina morsitans morsitans. NCBI lineage: Eukaryota > Metazoa > Arthropoda > Insecta > Diptera > Glossinidae > Glossina > Glossina morsitans. The sequence continues at coordinate 43,961 of CCAG010019526.1, read as the reverse complement.
AAGAAACATTGTCAACGTCTATCTTCTTTAGAGGAGGAAAAAGTAGAGGATCATAAAGTCTCTAGCCCTAAGCGGAATAAAAAGTCGAATGAAACATTGTTGTCACCGGCAAGTGAAATCGAACAAGGAAAGAGATATTATCAAATACTGCCCGTGGCAGCTTGTCGTGGATGTACTCGAATTATCCGAACTGACACTTCACACGCAGTCTCTTCAATGATCAGTAATTCCAACGATGAAGAGTTAATACCGCCATCGCTTCCACGATCGGCATTAGAAGATGTTGATTTGCCTGTGGAGGAGGTTGCCCTTAATTCTTCTGGTCAACTTTATTATTAAAGTGAACAAAAAAGCTTTAAAAACAAATCCAGCAAACGTTATTTTAAATAAAATGGCTATCGACAGCATTGCCATAAGCAATGCATTCATATACGATAGAAAATCATTTGTTATTATTATGTTTTCACTATGGCAACACAACGTATTGCGCTCTGTTAAATGGCAGGGTTGATAATGTTGACAGCGCTACCTATACCTATACCTACAATACAAGCAAGCACCTAATATAACATTCCAAATATATTCATGAAAGCGATATTCGATTAAGGTTGACGTCCAAGCTTATTCTGTAAATAACATTACGAACGTGTCGCTTTCTGTTAAATAACATTACGAACGTGTCGCGTTCTGTTAAATAACGGCACAAAGTGATGTCAAGTTTTATGTCTTGCATTCATTTAAAAAAAAATTATGTTAAATGGAATGAAACGAGATATAAAACCCAAAGTAATTCACTCGAAAATTTATGCCAAAGAAAATATTAAGAGCACGTAACGTGTGTGTGCAATAGAATGTAGTGGTGTGTGCGATGTGTGTTAAAAAAATGTAATAAGAATTTTAGTTAAAAATTAGAAATAATATATATAATATAATAATAAATAAAAAAATAATATGAGACTGAAGAAGCGAAAGTTTACTTAGATACTGCGATTAAGCCGAACACTGAATTGTGTGGTTTTCTACTGCTCATTCGAAATCAGCGATCCTTGAATCCCTATCCTAACTACTAACACTACGCATGCGATACAGTTGTGCAAACGAGAAGCGAGTAGATTTTTGTTGAGATATTTTCAAAATGTGTAGTATTTTCGCAACGTTTCTTACATGATAGTTTACATAGCATTTGGGGTAAAAATAATAATGATAATGATCAATAATAAGTAAAGTGTTTTTTCATAATGATAAATAAATAATTGAAAATGGACTTTAAATCATTTTGCAATAAACAAGTAAGCATACGTTATAATAAGATATTTTATGTTTACTTTCGACTAAAATGTTGAAAGTGTCACATCTGGGTTCATTTGCGACATGAAATGCAAAATATAACAGCTGTTAACACTAAAAAACGAAATATTTCATTGAAAATTTTTTCAATCACTCTTGTTGTACACACGCACATGCATTTTGCAAAACTTTAAAATTGCAAGAAAGAAAATAAATAGCTTGCACTTAGGAATACTGAACACTTTCTTTTATAAAGAACTTATTAGGGAATTTTTTGTGATGTTTTAATGTTAAACGCTATATACTCGGCGGCCGATAACCAAGACGGCTCTGGCAGTAGCACCAGCAGTGGCAGTGCAGCTGGTAGTTGTGGTGGCAGCGGCGGAGGTGGTAATTTTTTCAATTCTGGATTACGTTATAATTTTTGTGGCGGTGGTTGTCATGCTTCGCCTCCAGCAACATTTTCTGTAATAACACCACAACAGCAGTGTAATACTCAACTCTCCGTGTCAAGTCAGTCGGCTCCGGCCACTGCGACGCATGTTAAAATACTAAAGACAGGATTTTGTCTTGCTTGTCAAGATAAATATTTTGGCGGCGTTCCTGGCGTTGCTTGCAAAAAAGTAGAACGTAAAAGTCGCCGTAGCTTTGTAACTCGTAGTTGTAATAAAATGTCACATTCCAGTACAAATTCAGTTCGCAGCAATCAATTTTCACGTAACTGCAAATCCGTGTCACCGGGCAGTTATAGTTGCAATGCCTTGAATGTGGACTTCAGTTCATATACGGCCACCCATCAGTGGACAAAAATGTTGGAATGTGCTGAATTTGTGGGAGCCAAGTAAGAAGGCAAAGTCAATTGGAGATAGTTAGATAATAGATTTAACATTCTATTCTTCTAATTACAGACGCAGTAAACACACTGTGGTAGCTTACAAAGATGCCATGTATGTGTTTGGAGGTGATAATGGTAAAACAATGTTAAACGATTTAATTCGGTTTGGCGTAAAAGATAAGTCATGGGGACGTGCTTGCGCCACAGGCACGCCACCTGCACCCCGTTATCATCATTCCGCTGTAGTTTATGGTAATTCCATGTTTATTTTCGGTGGCTATACCGGCGACATACACTCCAATTCCAATCTAACAAATAAAAATGATCTATTCGAATACGAGTTTCAACGTGCCATGTGGGTGGAATGGAAATTTTTAGGAAAGTAAGTTAGCAAGTTAGAAAACGAAGTATATATAAATTAAATCAAGTTTCTTTGCAGAATGCCTGTACCACGCTCCGCACATGGAGCTGCTGTTTATGATAACAAAATGTGGATTTACGCTGGGTACGATGGCAACGCTCGCTTAAATGATATGTGGACATTAAATTTAACAGTAAATGTGAAGTGAAATTTGAAACATAATCTTATATTTCAAATGAATTTTGATTTATTTCAAGGGAGAAAACCATCAATGGGAAGAGGTAGAGCAAAAAGGAGAACGTCCCCCAACCTGTTGTAATTTCCCAGTGGCAGTGGCTCGTGATTGTATGTACGTGTTTTCAGGGCAAAGTGGTATGCAAATCACCAACTCTTTGTTCGAATTCAACTTCAAAACCAAAACGTAAGGCAAACACATTTCTCATATACTAACCTTTCTTGTATAGTAACATTATTCCGTATTATCTTTAGATGGCGCCGTATTGGCAATGAACACGTCTTACGTGGGGTGGCTTCTCAACCACCAGCTAGACGTTATGGTCATACCATGGTCCATCATGATCGTTTTCTCTATGTTTTTGGTGGCTCTGCCGATTCGACGTTACCCAACGATTTGCATTGCTATGATCTAGATTCGCAAGTTTGGTCAATAATACAACCTGAAGCTAATTCAGACGTTCCGTCGGGCCGAGTTTTTCATGCCAGTGCTGTTATTAGCGACGCCATGTACATTTTTGGTGGGACTGTAGATAACAGTGTCAGACGAGGTGACACCTATCGTTTCCAATTCTCCAGTTATCCCAAGTGCACCTTACGGGAAGATTTCGGCAAATTTTTTAATGATAAACAATTTTGCGACATTCAGTTCATAGTCGGTCCTGAGGAAATTAAAATAATGTCTCATATAGCTTTTGTCGCCGCCAGATCAAAGTATTTGCGCACTAAAATCTTAGCAGCTCGTGACGCTAGGCATCAGCAAATGGAGAAAGTATTCGGTTCAGGTTGTGTGGAAGTTCGGACTTGTTCGCCGAGTGCGAACCATGAGCCGCTTCTTGAAGTTCGTTTGCCTAATGCAAATCCCGAAGCATTTGAAATCATTCTTAATTATATCTATACTGATCGCATAGACCTTAAGGAACCCTATACAAAGAATATCATCATATTAATTACGGACATTTACCAATTGGCCGGGCTCTTCTTAATGCCACGTTTAGCGCATGGATGTATACAGTACTTGGATTTCAAGATAAATAAACAAAATGTCCTGGAAGCTCTTTACAACGCTGATAGGAAAAAGTGAGTGTACGGCCTTTCTAATTCAATTCGAAATTTCATTACAATTTGGTTTTCTTTCAAGAATACAAATAGTGAAAGATCATTGCATGCAATTTATTATAAAGGAGGAGAACTTTACTGATGTCGTTATGTCGAACGAATTTAGTGATTTAGATAAACCTTTATTGGTAGAGATAATACGTAGACGTTTGAACCCGTGTAAGATTGTCAATGAAGCTAATTTAGAAAAGAACGTGGGCAAGTACCAAAATCCAATTTTGAAATCAATCAATATTCACTGATTATATTATTCTTTAGGAAATACGCTGGAAAGTGATATGGCAGTATTTTTAGAGTCGACGGGTAAGGACTTTTGTGATATAAATCTTATGTTAGAAGGTCGAGTTATACCGGCTCATAAATCGATCTTATCGGCACGCACGCAATACTTTCAAGGCATGTTTCGTTCATTTATGCCTCTCGATAATACAGTGAATGTAGGTTTTTTCTTTGACGGCACCTTAATTACTACTTACGCAAAATCTCTCTTCATTCTTTTTTCAGATATCCATTGGTGATATATTACCTTCACCAGAAGCTTTTCAATCTCTCTTACGTTACATATATTACGGTGAAACGAAACTACCGCCTCAAGATGCCCTATATCTATTTCAAGCCCCTAATTTTTATGGTCTTGCCAATAATCGCTTGCATTCGTTTTGCAAGTATTCCCTCGAGCACAATATCAATTATGAGAATGTTTTGCAGACCCTTGAAGCTTCCGATTACACAAAAATTTATGATATCAAGGATCACGCTTTGAAATTAATTGTTAAGGATTTTTCCCGAGTAGCAAGATTGCCGAAAATTTCAAGTTTATCACGTGAGCTTTTATTGGACATTATACAGGCGGTGGCCGATTCGCACGGTGAATTTTTAACGCGCATTAGTATTAATACTGATATATGAAAATTGCTGCTTTTACAGCCTGCTTAACAATTCCCATTGGCTTGTTTGAAGCTCATAGGCCAAGTGGCCTGACACCTTAAAATTATGATGTTTATGACATTAGTATGCTTCTTCTAGTATGACATAGTTACCTTCTATCCACTTGATTATATTTTGAATCCTTATTTTTTCTCTGAGGTCGGTTCTTCAAAACATCTTTCAAAAGTAATATTAAAAATTACAAGAAAATATTGAAAAAAAAGAAAGAAAGTAAATGTTTTTAAAATAATTTTCATAGCTTCTGTGAATTAATGCAAAAGTTTAGAGAAGTGTAGAGAGCACACAAGAAAGGAACGGGTTATTTGGTTCAAGTCTTGAGAACAATAAACAGCAATTATAGAGAAGAAAATAAAACGTGGCTTACGTCGGCCTTTATGATACCCATCATCCCCAATTTATTTTAGTTGGCCCTTTTCATCAATACATTTTAAAGCTAAAAAATATATGTTTAATGTGGCCCTTACACATAATATGCATAGTGCGGCAGCATTTTATACGTTCCAATATGCCGGGTTATTACCATTATACTTAACGCGAACTATGGAAAGATTGTTACATAGATGTAATCCTAGTAGGTAGATATGTCCTTTTTTTGAATTTTTCTGAAGATTTTGCTTGGAGGCAGTACAAGAAGAAGCTTCAGATTGAAAGCGAAATTGTAGAATCCTAAATCTTGGTTTAAAGCAATAGAATAGAGTGATATTATTACATTATTTCCTCGGGTTTCCGGTGCTATTTCTTGCCCCCACATTTACATACTTACAATAGTGATTCAATGAAAAAAACAATATCTACAATAAATCCATAAAAAAAAAAAAAATAAAAAAAATATTGCAAAAAAATTAATATATATATGCTTTGTTTTCCGATTTCCAATATAAACAGTGCACTTACAGAAAATTTTATATACTTGATTCTCTTAAAAATTAAAAAAAAAAAAAAAAAAAAAAGAGTCGATTGTGACATATCGTCTAGTAAGTATAATATTGAAAAGCGTTCTTCTATTTGTGAGGACAAAAATCGTCAGTGCACAGGTAATAACTATCTCTAATAGAATATGTTTAAACAAATTATAAATAATATAATTTATTAGGGGGGTACACTAAAATTTAATAAATACATCATTAAATTCTTTTTACTCACCCGTAAATTCTACTGTTTAATTCCGTCTTCACAAAGACGGTAATGCTAAGATTTCTCTATCAAATTTAATAACAACAACAATAACAGCAACAACAGTCGCTCAGTATTCTTACAATCAACCATATTCTATGTAGCATTGTAAATACCTGAAAAATCAAAAGGTATGTTTTTGCTTGACTTTTTCCTGACTTTTAACAAGTTTATCTTATAACAAAGCAACTGTATACATATAAACTAATCCGGAATATCAAATTGATCCAAAATCATAAATGCTATGACAAGGAGAAAACACATAATTTTCTCTTGTAATCAGTGACCGCTGACAATGCCAGAACGCACTTCTTATAGTATAATTTTTGTAAATAATGTTCGAAAAAACTTTATCAGTAAAAGCTCTGGCGATAATCTGTCTAATTTTCTAATTATCTAATTGTCTGCATTTAAAAGAGCAAAAACTTCTAAGCGATATACATAATGAAAAATAATTTCACTGATAGTTTGTCTTGGAATTTATCAAATTATCTTCATTCGTAGAAATTTCTTCCATTTCTCACAAATTCATATTTGAGTTGCATTCTGAATGAGAGACACTTGTTGGAAATTCCGATTTTTTTTTCTTCTTCTTTTTTAACTATATAACATATTTTATTATATCTCTTAAAAAAAGCTCATTTCGAATAAATTCCTTTCATTTCCAATGATTTTAAAGCTAATAAATTTCGTTCCCTTGTCTCGTCGTCATCATCCTTATGACTGGCGAAATGTTCGCGTAAAATCTTGACATTTGGCAGTCTTAGTGGACATAGTTCACACTGATAGACATTTTCTCCTAAATGTAGGCGCAAGTGTTTCATTAACTCGTTCGATTGACAATAAGCTTTTTCGCAGTAACTACAACGGTATGGTTTCTCGCCGGTATGGGTACGCGTGTGCCGTCTCAATTTCTCAGCGGTGAAGAAACTAAAAGACAAAATCAAAAAAGAAAAAATTCATTATTAAATTGTTAAATCTTATTATATAAAACAGTAAAATATGTATATATATATATATATATATATTTTTACATCATATACAAAAGTGAGGCAAGCATATTATTACAGTTGGACCATGCCGACGTCACATATCCTACATAATCTATCTTGTTTCCAGATATTCTTTGCATGGAAACCCTTATATGCAGGCGGGCAAAAATATGAACTAATGCGGTATAAATTTAAGAAATTTCAAATTTTTTTTTTTCGAGTATAAAGAATGTAACCTTTTTACCTTATAAAATCTAATATCTAATATTTCATATGCAAGGGATAGTGCCCCAAAAATTGACCAAATGTTCTCCAACTTGCCATAAAGTTTATTTATTTTTTCTGATTGTTCATTCGCTGTGATGAATCAATTTTCTTTATAAAACATTAAAAATTATACCTTTTTTTATTATAAAAAAACCTACTTTTCGTGGGAAGCTTTGTATCGTATGAGCCCAAAAAGCTGATCTACGTATTTCTAAATTTACTGCAGTCAAGTTATATGCCAAATTGCCGTTATTACACATCAATGTAGTATGTTTAAAAAGAGTACTCAGCGATTTGCGTCCAATGATTTTAAAACTTGCAATTTTTGTGGCATATGGAAATGTTTTCAAAATAAGGTATTTATTCAAAATAACTCCAAAATTGCGATTTATAAATTGAACAGGAAAATACATGAACAGATATCAGCTGGGCGAACGGACAACTTTAAATCAATTCAGAAAATATCTGAATCGATTGGCATAGTAAAAATTGGGTGCATCTTATAAGTCCTTCTGGGCGTTGCATACATCCGCAAAATGCTAATGTACTCCAACGCCAAGTGGATATTATTATTTTTTTTTTTTTTGTGACCATCCGCTCAAAGAATGTCCCCTATCCGTGCGGGCGCGGTGATGATCAAGAACAGTTACAGGAAGATTGGGGTGAAGGAAGGAAGTAGTGTTGTGAACGTTCGACTTGAAACTGAAAACATCAGGTACGGCAGGAAGGACCACTGCTGGTAGGTTGATCCACAAACGGACAGTACAGTTAAAAGACACAGAGTCGCGGGATCCCGGCTTAGCACATCTCTTCTCATACAGCGTTTGTTCTATATCACGTTGCTGCATTATCTCCTAATGAAGGAAAACACATGACACAAGATTCTCTCGTCTAGAAACGAATAGATAGGGTTCTCTGTTATGCACAGCAGGTCGATAATGAACACCAGAAAAACGGAAAGAACACAGCCCTGTGGTACATCTACATGTAAATATAATTCGTTTGAAGAATACCCGTCGACTACAACACTTATCAACAGTTGTCCAACAAACTCGTTATGAATCGAGCGACAATTCTATCGACAGCGTATAAAATTAGTTTGTAGACAAGAGCTACATCCCATACTCTGTCGAATGCGTTATAGACATCTAGAGCAACGACTTTACGACTTTACTTTCGCCAAAGTTGCGAATAGCTCAGTTCCACTTTTCGGTGAGATAGGACATTAGACCACCAGTGCACCGATGTTTGTGAATTTCCATTTGCCGTATTTCCTGTCGCTAATCAAGTCGTTGGATTTTAATACCCCGTTAGGTGGTACTTGACCATGGTTTCCAAGGTACTGGATGGAGAAATTCTAGCATGGTAGCACTCACTAAAAAGATTGCGCAACGGTTTGGCAAGTGTTTCGGGACGTTTTTTAGAACTATCTTGCTTCCTCTCTGGACCTGTGTTGTAGGATATAAAAATGATTAAACTAACCTTTTGCCACAATATTCACATGTAAAGGGTCGTTCATTATTGTGATACATTTTGTGTTTCTTTAGCAAATACGGCTTACTGAAGCCACTGCCGCATACATCACAAATATGAGATTTGGGCTTCGCCTGGTGTATTTGGCTATGTGATAATAAATCACTTTTGCAGGGAAACTTTCTGGGACAATAGGAGCAGTGGTATTGTCGGTCGGCTTTATGACGCAATAAATGCTGACGTAATGTACTAGACGAGCTAAAAGATTTACCACATTCCGAGCATAAATATGGTTTTCTATCTGAAAGAAAAAGTTACGTTTTTTATAAATATTTATACGAATTACTGTTCATGTTACCGCTATGAAGCTGCATGTGTTCCTTAAAGCTGTAGGGTTTAAGTTCTGTGAAGAAAACAAAAACAAAGACTCGTCCAGTTAGAAGTATACGTTAGAATATTACGTTCTTGTTTCACCTTTTTTACATATATTGCAAGTAACTCGTTTGTCTTTTCCAGTACCATGATGTAAACGATGGTGTTTGCGAAGTGTATCCTTTGTTTTATATAATTTCTTGCAGAACTCGCAAGGAAATTGTTGCTCTGCAATTGTTTCACTGCTTATTTCAAGACATTCTGTCTGCTTTGTTTTATCATCTTTTTTATTTATTTTCGTTGCGATTTTTGTCTTCGCTTTGCTTCTGCAATAAAGGAAAAACATTTGCCAACTATGTCAACTATGTAAACATTACAATCTACTGACATACTTATTCTTTTTATCATCTGTTGCCCAATCACTATCACTGCTTTCACTGTTGCTATCAGTCCAAACAAAATCCACGCTTATATCGCTGCAAGTTTGTATATCTTCATCCTTAATATCGCTGATAATACTGATAATATCATCAATTTCCGAATCCTTCAAATTGCTGTCGTTCAAAAGTTTCTCGTCTAAATCCATTTTTACGACAATCTCATCAATTTCTTTCATGTTTGACAAAAATTCACCCTTATCCAAAGGATCTTTTTGACTTTCTTCAGTTAGCAATTTTTTATATTTTTGCTCTGACTGCAAACATTTCTCTTGGAATTTATATAAATCCATTAGTTTTCGGAGACAAGCCGTGCAAACCAATTTTGGTAGTAAATTATCAGCAACGTGCAGTTTCGGTATAGTTTGCTTTATTATTTGCACTATGGCTACAGAAATATTTTGTTGACGGGGTATACTATAGATTGATACCATTTCAGGAAATTTCTCCTCTTTAATACTAATGTTATTGGGTACGATAGTTTCCTTTAGCTTATTATCACCCGCCATACACAAACGACACATTGTTTGCATTGCCCACATGGCAGCCATTATTCATCTGTATATTCCGAGTATTAATTTTTTATTTAATTACATTAAAAAAAAATAAAATGTATATTTCTAGTAAACTAAAATACAGATATTTGTGTATTTCGCGCACTGAAAGTCTTCTTCTTCTTCTTCTTCTTCTTGAATGTTCAGCAAGTCAACAAGAAATGATAATATGCATTGTAATAGAAACGGCTTACTCTGCCCTCGAACAAATTCGGCGACTAGTATAAGGTTAATAGTTAGTATTTGATTCTTTTATTTGCTTATTGACTTATTCTTATAGCAGAGAACAGTACGGTCCAAAATTTTACTCAAAATTCAAACTAGAAAATTATTACGATCTTTTTATGTTCTGTTATCAATAACAGCTGTTAGTTAACAGCCAATAGATTTCTTGCTCTTTTATTTTGTTGATCATTTCTTGATATGACGTCGCGTTCTCTCAAACATTTGCAAAGCTCATTTCGTCGAAACATTGGTAACACGCAAAAGGACCATTTAGGGACCTACAAAATTATTATGACCTTAATTGGTATCAAATTTTGAACAAATATAGGCATGTTTAGCTGTTCGTCTGTGTAATGGAGATAGAAGAACGTTCTCTTCACATCACCTTTAAATTTGAAAAAAATATTCGAAGTTCTTGCAGGCAGAAACCACATTAGCCATGATCATGCAATATTATAGAATGTCCAAACTTCCCTTTTTCTGCTGTTTTTTATAGGCTAAGGGGGTAGCTATAAAAAAATTCGACACAACCGAATATCACTTTTTCATTACTTCTTCATTCATTCATTTTTTTTTTACTAATTTCTTGGTTATTTCCAGTAAATTAAAGAAAATGTCTTATAACAAAAATATGTAAAGGGTTTCTTTTTTTCTTTAAATTAACATGTAATGTAATTGCATTATTTTTATTATTGCATTGCATATTTAATCGACGTAATGCAATTCTATGCATATTTACTTTACCAAATTATTTCAAGGTAACAATCTAGTTAATGTTTTGATATATAATAATAATAATCCAGCTAACTGTAATAATGCTAAATTACGTAATAGCAATAACCTAATGCTAAGCTGTATAATATCAAAAACCTAGTTAACTGAAACCTAGACACATAAGAAACAAAACCTTCGAATATTTACAAAGAAAATATTCATTCAAAAGAGTTAACAAGAAACAATCAACATAAATAAACCATTTTTATGGTTAATGACTCATCAAATGTGTGTCTTTGTGTTTGTTTCACTATAAAGAATATAAGCTATTATAACTGAAATAGCAGACTTTAGTTAGGTTGATCAGTACTCTAGGGTAGCACACGAGATAAAAGATATATATAACCGATATATATAACCAAATATATAGAAACTGTAAGCTACTAAAATAATCAAGGTAATTGTACAATGGAATACAGATTTAGAAGGTAACTACTACGAGATCGAAGAATCAATACAAACGTTAAGTTTTCTAAATTTGTCGCATTGAATGCGAGAACGTTTTGGTTCGAAATGTTTGGAGCAGCTATTAATTTGTCGTTTAAATGAATTATTTATTTTGCAGTAGACTGGCAACACCGCGCAGCTTGAAAAGGCAATAGTAATTTTACACAAAACTACAATTACTTGTAAACAAACTAGCTTTTTTTTCATAATTTTATCGTTTATCATGGATAATTCCACCGCAACAAAGTTACAAACCGTATGTCGAACCTGTATGAGTAGCGAAGCAAATGCGGAAAGTAGCGAAACACCACCTTCCAAGAAACGAAAAACATTCAAAACATCCACAAGTAATATGATATCTATCTACAATTCACCCGAGGGCACGGATAATAACGTTAATTCACCGCCGATAATAGAAATGCTGCTTAATACTACGCCTCAATTAAGAATTGAGGCGAACGATGACCTACCTAAATATCTATGTGAGCAATGCGTTGGCAAACTTTTAAAGGCTTACGAATTTCAACAGATGAGCTTAAGAGTTGATCAGCAATTAAGAGAAATATTGCAAGAACAAAAGCATCTACCTAATGAGAATGTAGAAGGAAAGGAGGATAGTGTTGATATTTCAATGGATGATCCTTTAGACGATAGCATTTCGAGGGCTATTTGTGATATAACAAGCACAATTAAGGTAGAGATGGAAGAACCTTTAATTGATACAACACAATTGGAAAATAATTATGCCGAAAGAAATGCAAGCACAGAAAATATCAAGTACGAAATGCAAGTACAGGAATATGAGTTAAGTGATGAAGCTGAGGGCGATGTTGGAAATTGTGATAGTGACGACAGCGATTGGGTTTTGGAAGAATATAGAAGACAGCAGCAACAGTTAAACATTAACAAAATAAGAGAGAAAGATATTAAAATCACATCATCAGCAAAAGTTTCTACACCCAAAGATTTTGTATGCGATGTTTGCGGTAATGCATTGTCTACCAGTAAAAGTCTTAAACGTCATAAAAAGATACATTTACGAGATAAAGGAAGTCAAGCAATACCAAGTACAAATGGGGAAAAATTGCCAAATGCCGAGGGTAAGTAATTAAAAACGGAAACTGTGCATAAAAATGATAACTGGTTTGTTGCAGGCGAAGGCGATGAAATTATGTCCGTAGAAAAAGAGAATGAAGAAGAAAATGGCGAAGAAAAGCCGCAAGTTGAAAGCAATGATGAAGAAGGCAAAAAGAGGTTTATTTGTGACGTTTGTGGTGGACGATTATCGACCCGTAAGAGCCTCAAACGTCATGAAAAGATTCATATGCGGGGTCCTGATGAAATCAAGCGAAGGCCAATAGGCCAAAAAGCTACCTACGAGTGTAAATATTGTCAAAAAGGTAGTTGTATGTAAAATAACTGAGACGCTTTTAAATAACGCAATTACGTTTGATAACTTTTCTACTAAAGTTTTTCAACAATCTAGTACATTAAAAGATCACCTACGGGTACATACAGGCGAACAACCCTTCCTATGTTCGGAATGTGGTAAAGCTTTTAAGAGTTTAAGTAACATGAAACAACATTTACTGCGACATAATGCCGATAAACGCTACGAATGTCCCGATTGTCCAAAAAAATTTCCTTGTCTTAGTGATTTGGCTTCCCATAAAGCAGTACATTATAAAAACAAGGCTCACGTTTGCGATATGTGTGGAGCGGGCTTCATTAAACCCTATCAGCTTAAGAAACATAAAATGTACCACAATGGCGAGAAACCCCATAAATGTGAATACTGCGAAATGAGGTAATTGTTCCTCTTTTTCCTATTACTCTCACCACTCCTTTTATTATTATTATTATTCTTAATCATCTTCAAACTAATTTTTTCACATTTCTTCTGATTACCACAGATTTGTTTTGGCCGATCAAATGCGCCGACATATGCGCACTCATACTGGAGAAAAACCTTATAAATGTAAATATTGTACACGTGCCTTTGCTCAAAGTAATGATTTAGTGAAACACTTACGGAGCCATTTAGGCGATAATGTATACAAATGTGAACTGTGCCCGCAAGGATTTCGTTTAATCAAAGACTTGCGCGTACACTTCGCTACGCATAAGAATGAAGATGAGGAGACGAGAAAACGAAATTTGCAAGCGTTATTAGAAGAGGAAAAGAAACTACAAATGAAGTTCGGTTTGACAGAAATTTCCATGTAAATTTTAATGATCTATTTCTTTCAAAACAAAGATTATTTATTATAAGAGAATTTTTTTACCTTAATGATTTTTTTAATTTAATTAGAGTATAATAAATTAATTTTAACCATTTACACGATTATCATCTAGACAAATCCAATCGGGTACTCTCTCGAAGCGCATATAAGCTTCTTTAGTTAGTGAACGGGAATTAACTAAATCTGTGCTTGCGCACAGAGAGGCACCCAACCATGCGGCGATATTAGCACGCCCCAAGCACTTATGAAACTTGAAGCTAATATCACCATGCAATCTTTTTTGATATTCTTTATCATTGGCTACTAAATATTGCAATTCTTCTTTGAGACGCGGTAATAGCCCCATTACAATTGACGAACCTCCCACGACAAATATATTTTCACACAAAATGCGACGCACGTCTAGTGGACAGCCAAGTATTGCTTTAAGTATTAAATGCGGTAAGCTGTCACGATCATTGTTCTCTTCAAAAAAAATCTCGAAAGCTTCTTCTCTTACGTGACCTGGTATTGTAATAATCGCCTTATCGGCTATGGGGTATAGTACATCAGGCGGTGCTTGCGGTGGATTTTTTTCAGCATAAGCATGGGCACGACTTAATTTTGTTATAAAACAAGTGCGAACTTTTATATCTTCTAGCACCTCTTCTGTTAATAAGTGTGAATCAATACCTTCTTTTAAAAGCAAACATTTTAATACTTCATGTATGTCGCGTCCACCATATTTCTGATCTTGAAATGCTTGCATGATCTGGACACCACTAAACACTGGCATTACTGTAGTCTCGGCATATCCCATATCGACTATAACTCCATTAGGTACCGCCAAAGTAGATAAAGCAATCATATGTGACGGTACATACAGTACCGAAGCGACCTCATAATGACGGAACAAAACCTTAGCTAAGGTTTCGCGTATCACTGTTTGACCGTAAACATTCTCAACAATAACTACTTTACGATCTTTTGGACTTACTAGAAGATATCTAGGATTAAACAACAATTGTTATGCGAGGATTATTTAAAATTTTTAATATCATACTTGAAAAATATCATTTGCAAAAAATCGACCATTTGATCATAAAACTCCAGCAAGTTTTCATAATTAAAAAGGTTTTTTGATTCTCCGTTCGTGGACGAAATGAATTCAGTAGGTATTATTTTACGTGGATAAGCCTCAGCAGCAAAGCCCAACCTAAAAGCATCAATAAAAATGAATGTCCTTTCATTGATGTTTATTTGCAATAAAAAATTTACTTCGTATAAGCGGTACCAATGTCTAACACCACTGGTGGCTTTTCTTGCATCACAGTTTCATATAAAGGCATTTTAATTGATTGAAATATTTTTCATCAAAAATATAATCCGAAAGAGGCAGAGCTTTATAAGTAAAAAAGAAAAATGAAACACACTCGCACACCCTATGATTTCGTTTGTAATTTACAAATGTGTGACAGCTCCTCTGGCTGATATCTAAGTAATTTTGAGCAATTAGACGTTATTCCTATTTCGGGTTGTCACTTCAACTTTGCCAACTTTTCACAAAACTTTATGGGAATTGAAAATTCATTAGCTTTGTATTAATGCATGCAAATAAAACAAATAGAAAACAACGCACAAGAACGAAAGCAACTTATTTTAAATTTAAAAATTATTTATCTAATTTATATTTACCTTACACTGATGTATATTTTCTTTATATTGTGTGATTTGCAAATTCAGTTGATACCGTGCATTATTTGCAAGCAATGAGAAACAAGCAAAAAAGACCTTTACTTTAATGTTGAACATATTCATCAAATTATTTCATTAGAGACTAATAAATGAGAATTTCTAAATGATATATATATACATATATCTAATCAACCTTCTTTATCACCAATCAATAATCGAGCTTTTTCACTTTTATATTATTTCATTAAAATTATTTTTCTCGAATTTGTTGTTTATGTTTGCATCGGCTTCTTTATTTTTTGGTTCTAAAATGTTTTGTTTACGTTTTCCTATAAAACAACATAGCAGTACGGTTACCCATTGTGTTATCACTCAAAGAGAAGATTAGCATAACAGAAGGTGTTTATAGATCTGCACAAATCAGAATACCCTCGCATTAAATCATTAACTGGTGCGCTGGGCATAATGTTAAAGAAGAAAATAAAATAAAAGAGCTCGTCAATTATGAACAGAACGTAAACTTACTCTTGCATAACAATAATAATAATAATAATAATTATTTTATGCAATAATAAAATCATGCTATTGAATGCTGCAGTGAAAATACCCTGAACGCAAGCGTACATCTCTGTAAGGAACAATATTCGTTAGGTTGGGCAACTCTAGCAAATTTATTGTTTTCTTGCGAGGTAAAAAATAATTGCAAGATACTTTACGTTATACTTTGCACATTTCGCTAAAAATCTCATTAAAATAATAAACTGAATAAACATGAATTCCGTACAATCTGAAAATGTTGATAGTAAAGAACGTGCTCGACAACAATTAAAGGAAGCAAGAAATGAAATGTTGGCAAATGTAAGGACAATTGCATTCACACCTTTGAAAACTAAACGACTAAAATATAGAAAAAATATCTTATATTCCAGGCTAAGCAAAGGGCGATGCAAGCAGAACAGGAAGCACACCAAGAACCTAAAGAAGAAAGCAGCAGTACGAAGTTTGAAAAAAGAGAACGTGAGAACAAAAAATGCAAAAAACGTAAAGATAAGAAAAAAAAATCCAAAAAGAACAGAACAAAATCGCACAAAAGGTCCCAACCAGTTAATAGCAGTAGTGAAGACAGTTCTGAAAGTGATGCTAACGTGAATCATGAGGAACATTGCATCAACAATGAGTCTAGAAAAAGGAAAAAGAAATCTGATCGAAGAAGTAAAAGTCCAAAAGTAACGGAAGCACGGCCTTTACAACGTGACACGTGGATGACCGACACTTTATTGTTAAAGACCTATAGCAAGGAACGCGTTGAAAAAAAAGCTAACGAGAAGGAGCCATTTGAAACTTACGATCCCTGCAGAAATATAAGGGAACTAAATCCCTATTGGAAAGCCACAGGTACGGGTTTGCCAAGTGCTTTTCAAAAGCCAAAAAATGACACTGACGAAGATGAAGGTGGGACTTCCAATAGCAAGAGTATTTGTTACAAAAAGAATGATGTAACCTCCCAAAGTTGGAGAAAGAAAAATACTGGAAAAGACAATAAATTTCTACCTAGGAATAGATCGAACAGTTCGAGTAGCGACACATCGTCGGTAACCAGTGAAAAATTACCGAATAGTGATGATAAAGAAGGGATTAAGAAGCAATATGAAGTATCTACCATAGCAGATGTCTTAACAGATCAACAAATGAATGAGTTGGGCGCAAAACTTTTTAAGGCGGAAATCATGGGTAATATGACTTTGGCTGAGGAACTGAAGAATAAATTGGAAAAAGCACGAAAAAGTCGCTTTGAATTAAAAGAGCGTAAGAATATTGATTTGAATCAAGTAAACGGATATGAAAAACGACCCATACCGAGTCAACACATACTACTCACTTACACTGATGTGGCGGGACATAGTAGACCTCTGCCTCAAGCAAATTCTTCACATCCTTGTGATCTAGATGGCAATCACCAAAAGCGTAAAAAACGACCCCGCGTTGAATCCCATGATCAAGGACAACGTGTGCGTTATTTTGCTGACGATGATAAGTACGATATAAAACAAATGTTTGAAAAAGAAAAGTACACAAGCGCCGCTGACAATAATATGGAATTTGCTAATATCGTCGGCAAGCACAATAGTTTGCGGGACGATGTAGAAGATATATTTAGTGAAAAGGTCAGTCAATACGATCAACAAAAGGCGGAGGCAAAAGCCCTTCATCAAAGTATTAGAGATCATCAAAAACTGGAAAAGGTGTTAGACAACTGTGACAAATGCTTCGAGTCAGCAAGAATGCAAAAGGAATTATTAGTGACTGTAGGTGAAAAAGTTTATCTAGCACTTCCTTGGCATGTGGGTTTGCAAACGGGCCATTGCGTTATAGCATCCAACCAGCATACTACGTGCGCAACGCAGTTAGATGAAGACGCTTGGTTAGAGGTTGAAGAATTTCGTAAAGCTTTAACACGCATGTTCGATAGCCAACATAAGGATGTTGTTTTCTATGAAATAGCCAATCGGCTACATAGGAAACCTCATGTGACCATTCATTGCGTTCCAATAGGCCGGAAGGAAGGCGAAATGGCTCCTTTTTACTTTAAGAAAGCTATTGAAGAATCGGAACGTGAATGGAGTGTTAATAAACAATTAATAACGCTGCGTGAACGTTCCTTTCGCAAATGTATACCAAAAGGTTTACCGTATTTTTGGGTTAATTTTGGTATGGACACTGGATTTGCTCATGTCATTGAAGACGAAGACCGTTTTCCTGCTAATTTTGCCCAGGTAAGAGATATCCATAAAGAAAGAGCCTGAACATGTACATTTAAAATATTTTTTTTTTTAATATTAATTTAGGAGATTATTGGTGGTCTACTTCAAATGGAGTCCAGCAAATGGCGTAAACTTCACAAGGAGCAAAATGTTAAACAAAAAGTGCAAATGTTTACCAAGTGCTGGGAAAAGTACGATTTCACGAGATAAACTTTGTGCGACAATAAAGAAACTATTTCATGTTAATAAAAAATGTATAACCCTTCTGCTTAAGTGGACAAACAATCGCCTTTTATGTTTTTCGATGTCCGCGGAATGTATTGTTGAAATTTTTCGCTCATCATTTCTCCCATACACTTTTAGAGAGCAACCATTCAATTCTTTAAAGGTGTTTTACAACCAGTGCGTTTTTTATAAAGGAAAGGTGATAGGTTGTAAGAGTTGACTCTTTGGAGTCTTTCATAATCTGGCTTCAGCATTATCGGGGATTCGCCTTGGGATTGATAGAAAGTGAAGCATTTCATTTTGCCATTGCGACCGACCTTTTTCGCTGGTACGGATTAAAAAACAGCGATCCAATAGGATATGTAGAGCAACCCATTAAGTGTGTTTAATTAAATTAAAAAAAAAAAAAAAAAAAAAAGAAACTTGGCTCGTCCTGATGTTGCCCGTATGCCGCACAACCTCGCGACCTTTTTTGCTTTCCTTGACATTTCCGTTTTCAACTCGAATACACACTGCGCCCCTGTAGACTTTCCTAAGCGTTACAGTGTTTACATGTATATGAGAAATCACTTGAGTGGTCAATCAAATAAAAAAGGAAACGAACCAATTCGAAACATCTAAGCAGCAGTATCATAAAGTCCAAGTTGTCGAATTTAGTAACGTTGTAATATGCAAATATATAACAATTTTAACACATCTTAAGTCCGTTTTGTGTTTAGTTCAATAAAAACGTTCGAACCGACAACAATTGTCTTCCATGAACTATATAAGTGGTATACTGGACCCCAAGACATGGGCTGTATTAATACAAGCTATTGTTTTTGTTATATCACCTAAATATATTCATCTGAAATACAATAGGGACGAAGTGTAACAACGGAGTTCACAGTCTGACAAATATTTATCATATTACATCAAACAGAAAAAAGGTTGGTACATACGGTTAATATCTTTAAATGTTCAATTTGCTCGATTATTCTGTTTGTGTGTTTGGTTTGTGTCCAAAATTCGTCTTGACTTGTGTTCAAAATCATGTAGCCTTAGACATAATCCCTACGTTCAGAAAATAAATTTTGATATATTTAATTATAAATTATGAAAGTTGTCTTAGCTAAGTAATGAAATCGTAAAAATAATATTTATTGGTTACTCAGATATTCATACCCTTTATATCACCTATGGCTAATTTAGGCAGCAGCACCTATCTTTCAAGGTTAAATACTTAATTAGAATTTTTTTTTTACTATTTTCCATTTAAGAATTTTTATTTATTATTTAATATCATTTTTTTTTTTGTTTTTTCTCTTTTTTTAAGACTTTTTCAATTTTTTTTTTTTTTTGCACCAGCTCTAAACAACTAAAACTCTGTAGAAGGAAATTTTATGAAAAATTATTTTTCTGTGTTACAGGGAAAAATACATTTTCCACTTGGCTTGCTTTGGCATGTAAAGTAATGCGAAGTATCAATGCAAGTGAATGTCACTATTTTCATTTTAGGTATATTCGATTAAGGTTGACGTCCAAGCTTATTCTGTAAATAACATCGCGAACGCGCTACTTTCTGTTAAATAACATTACGAACGTGTCACTTTCTGTTAAATAACATTACGAACGTGTCGCTTCCTGTTAAATAACAGCACAATTTGCCTCCCAAAAGTAAAGCTGAAAACACAATGCAGCAGCGTTTGTTAATGAAGCGTGGGAATTGAAGTTGAATACACTGAGAGCAATAAATATCAACACACCAAAATTTTTTAGCATATTAGGCATAAAACAATGCTTAACTTTTTACGAGAAATCATTGAGATCAAGTTCATATAAGTATAAGCAAATAAAACAAAAATAAAAAAGAAGAAATAGAGATGATCTATTTTAACTTTAACGTGTTTTGAAAAGACTTTACTTTATTGGATTAAATAAATAAATTTTTTGATATAATAAATTTGTGAAACAAACATTTATATTTGGATAAATGATCGAGTTTCTGGTTGGGAAATATTCAACTTGCTCTTATTAAATAATCGTTTTCCTCCGTCATCTTGTGAACCGCAAGAGTCCACATCCATAATACTGGATATGTGTATTCTAAATATTCTAAAGAGATTTTTTTTAATCTCTTTATTTCATGCATGCATGCAAAATGCATATTTGCTTATATAATAGTTTTACTACTTTTAGTTTTTTCGTATCTATTGTTTATTATTAGCTTGATTTCTTTATTTTAGCTTTTCAAAATATATATTTAAACCGATTTTCTTATTTTTTTATATATCCTACGAAATGAACAGAGAAGCAAATGCGAATTTTTATTTTTTTAACTATATGCGACCTCACTTATCTAATAAGGAAGCATGATTTCATTGTGTTAGAAGTTTAAGCATTTAAGCATTTGCAGTCAGATATGCTTGATAAGCGAGCGCAGTTTCATTGTGTCATCTCCCTAATCGCTGTTTAGTTTCAAACGCAGCTAACTTAAGTATACGTGTCTTTTCTTCCTGTTCTCTGTAACAAGCAAGGTGTGACTTTTGTGATTCGTATAAAAAGTAATAGGAATTTTGAAGATTTGTAGCTAAACTTATGCATAAATAGAATATGAATGAATTGTATGACAAGTTTGCAAACATTTCTTCGCAAATTCAATCCATAATATCCAGTTAAAGGAATTTTCAGTTCAATTGAAAAAAATGTAGATGCATTCCATTAATCTGTATATTCCTGTTGTACTTTCTAGATGCCTGGTGTGACTGTAAAAGATATTGATCAACATGCGGTTGTTAAAGCAGTAGCGGTTTTCCTAAAGAAGTATGTAGTTGATGTTTTATTGCTAAAAATTTTTTTTAAAATTTGTTTGCTTTTGTCGTAGAACGGGTAAATTGAAGGTCCCAGACCAAATGGATATAATTAAAACGGCCAAATACAAAGAATTGGCGCCTTATGATCCCGATTGGTTTTATATCCGTTGTGCTTCAATTTTGAGGCATTTATACCACCGTAGCCCTGCTGGTGTTGGTTCAATTACAAAGATTTATGGTGGCCGCAAGCGTAATGGGGTACATCCGTCGCATTTTTGTCGTGCTGCTGATGGCGCCGCTCGTAAAGCTTTACAGGCCCTAGAGCATGCCCGACTTATCGAGAAACATCCTGATGGTGGTCGCAAATTGACACCAATTGGACAACGTGATTTAGATCGTATTGCTAACCAAATAGTAGCTAAACAACGAGAATCTGCAAAACAGTGCGGACCTTTGGTCATTTCTAAATAAAAAGAAACGGATGCTGAGTTTATGATAATAAAAATGTGTTTTTTAAATATATTTAGCTACTAATTGTTCAATGTGTTTGTTGGTGATGGATGCACAATATATTGACAAGAAATCTTGATAGAGCGTCATCATCATCAGGATTAAATAGCGAAATGACTTTTATGTAACAAACTAGGATTTAATAATCGTTTGGATGTAGTCGTCGTGCAGTTTTAGCAAAGAAAATCAGGTGTGGAAGGCATGCAGAAATATTACAGCCAAAATGTGGCAAAATCCCATTAGACGCAAAATGGCTGAGTGATTCAAGCAAATATGATAGATTATACAATATGTACATATTCTTTCATGATGCACACTGGATTTCCATTTTTATGAAATGTGCCTTTCTAAGCAGACCTCAACTACTAGTCTCATTTTATTTGGATCACGAATATGAACAATGAAAGAGAATAACTTTCTTTTGACATGTGCTGTAGTTAAGTAGTTTCGAAGGCCCCAAATCCGCAACGTAGTGCAACAAGTAAACAATGTGATGTTGTTCCTTCTTTTTTTTGTATATTGCAAAATTTCCAAACCCTCGCTCCCCTCGAAAATGACTTGATATATTTATATAAAGTATATTTTTTTATTATATACGTGAATGGATATACCTTTTGCGCGTCATCAATTTATCACGATTAGAGAGATGATGGGACATCTGTGATAAAAAAAACAGGAAAATTTTGGTTTAATCGACGAACAATGGAAATCTTTTATTTATAAATTATTAATTAGAAGTATAAAAAATTGTATTCTACAAGTCTGCTCAATAATGACCCTGAACTTATTGAAAGCCGAACAATTTCTTTTACACACGATCCAGCGCTTCTACCATAACAATACTGTTACCACGAATAACCTACAAAAGACGTCACATGATTGCTATTTTCTATAATATTAAATTTTTTTCTGTTCCTACCACCATTCCAATATTATTGCGCGTGCTATCCTTGCATTCTTCTACCGTTTCGTCCAAGACCACATTCATAAACGGATCAAAACCACGCAAAATACCGGCCACTGAGCGACCGCCATTTAATTTTAATAGCATACGTTTATCCATATATCTAAAAGTATATTAACTATTATCGTGTTTATTTGACAAATCTAAGTTTGCAATTTACTTCTTCAATTCTGGTGGATGAGCTTTAGACATAGTTTAATAAATTTTTAAAGTAATATGTTTAGGTGAAGTAAACCACTATTGTGCTAAAGAGTTAACAATGTATGGCTTGATGAGGTTGTAAAAATTTTGTACCTGTTAATGATTGCGTTATGCATATATGTAATAATTCGATAGAAAATTGAAAACTTTAACTCTACTAACTTTTATACAGCTCTGAATCCCCAATTAATGCAAACTGAAATGAATTAAAATAAAATATTCCTTTTTCTATATATAACTAAGTAGAAGTGCATCTTATGCAAAGAGACAAATATCTTTACGAAAATGATTAAATTAATGCAAATAAAAATGAATAAACATAATAACATCATAGCAAAACATGGAAAATTTTGAACTGCTGTCATTTGTGATTAGAACGCAATTTATAAACTGTCAATATATAAATTATCATCTTAAATACTAATAGTAACAACTGATTGAGTCCAATTTATTTATAATAATAATTTGATGCGCATTGAATAAATAAATGAATATTTTTCAAATTTTTCCAATTAAAAACAAAAGACCAAAATGTTCGTTATAAAATATAAATAAATAAATTTTAAAACTCCAACCCATTCAATTAAGAATGTTAAGCTTTCTAAATTATTTGATGTTTAATACATGGAGCAGCCTTGTCGGTTTTCGTTATACATGCAATTGAAATTTGCCAATGCAAGCTTAAGGTATATATACATAAAAAAAAAAAAATATTGAAAAGTATTCAGTATTCAAAATAATGAGGTTATTTATAAACTAGTTTAAAAAGTTATTATTACTATTTATAATTTCCCCTATTTATAAAAGGGTTTCTACATGAAAACTTTTTTATATATTTCACAAAATACCCACAACATTTTTTTTATAATAATAAAAACGCAAACTATTATAAATAACCAAAAATTAATTCTTAGAACTTTTTTTAATTAAGGTGGGCACGTTGTTTCAAACCAATTGGTGATATCACACTTCAGGAATCTGTAAAATTTGTTTTTTTTTTAAAGAAATCATGTATGATAATCGAATATATTTGAAAACAAATACATCTTAAAATATGATTGGTTTTATTGCAACGCCTATCAAGTTATTTCATAAGCATTTGTTTAATTTCTCTTCAACTAGTTTTCGTAAATGTTCAGTTTTTTCGTGTTGAATGTAGTAGTAAGCATTCGATTTAAAGTTACGCATTCTCCCTGAAAGGAACATAGGAATATCTTATTTATAGAAAAAACAATGATAAAATATTGTAAAAGAAAATCTTAACAAGTTTTTTTTCAATTGACATCCGGCAACGCTTTATTTATTTGCTTTTTTTTTTTTTCTTAAGTTAATCCCAAATAATAAACTTTTTCAAAATATATGAATAAATAAAGTTACATATGCAACAGTTAGATGAAATTTATTTTGTATCTAGTTAATGAGATAACCTTGGGATAATTGATTTCTTTTCTCAAACTCTACAGTAAATTTGTATATAATTGGGATATTTCCATCCTTATATATGGCAATCCCGCTTAATACACATACAATAACAATATTATAATATATTTTCATGTTCGAAAATGGTGGATTACCCAGAGAAAAAGGAGATTGAAAAATTCACATTTTATCATTGAGGAGTCGCTTAAAATATAAAAAGTTTTTAAAAAAAAAAACTTCCATATGTCAAATAATATGTTTAAAAACAAAAGTGTTTGCTGTTATGAAATGTAAATATATCAAAACCTTATGAAATACATAAGTGTAATGCTTAAAAAATGTGATGAAATTGCTAAACGCAAATTAAAAAAATGGTGGCTGTATATATCTGATACACAGCAAAGGAATACCACAAAAGAATTAAGAAAAACGCCTTGATAACAAAAAACCTTGGTCTTAATGATATGCTTGGAAAGTTTTGACGGAAACTTATTACTGATGCATGCCTTAAAATATATTTTTTCATTAAATATAATTACTTTCAAAAGTATTAATTAAAGATTCGCTTCTAACTTTTTTTTATGATTTTTCGATTTTCCACTCTCTATAACATTGACAGCCATTTTGTACCATTTTTTCTTTCTCTTATTTTTTCTTTAGTACAAAGATGTACTCTAGTGTACTAATGCACTTTGGTGTGTATTCTGTACCGTGCTGTTATCTCTTTCTCTCTTATGAAGTAACAACGATTAAGGGCTATAGAGCAAGTGAGAGAGTTATTTGAACACAAAAAACATGAGAAAATATTGAAACTCTCGTTTTGAGTAATTTCGAAAATTGTATATTTGACGGAAACCCGCGTTCTTCGGTCGGGTGCGCGTTTATTGTGTGAAAAATTCTTTAAAAAATTGTGACTAAATGCTTAAATAAAGCGGATTTTACAAAAAACTTGAAGTTCAAAGCATGTTTAATATGATTTATGTGAAATTTTATGAATGCCGCGATTTATGATAACCAAAAAAATGATATGAAAAAAAATTAGAGACTCCGCTGGGCAACAATAGCATACAGGGAATCTATGCGAACGAACATGCAAAAAACTGAGTACATCGAAAAAACGAAATGACGAATGGTCAGAAATGAGTTGGTAAAAGAAGAAGATATTATAGCAATAACGAAAGTCAGAAAAAAAACTGTGGAAATATCGAAAGAAAAAATTTTCACTATTCACAGCAAGCGATACTGTCGTCGCGTGTATATTTACGTGTGTATATACGTTTGTGCTGATGAGTGAGTGAGTGTGCTTGTAACGAATTTTCAAAGGCGATGTCGTTTTATGTGTACACATATACGTATGCACATGTTATATCTGCCTATTGTTGTAGTAGTTGTCAATTCATACATATATGATGAGATGATTTTTGTGTCTGTGTTGCCCCGGTTGCCCCGGAGTCGCCGTAGCGGTTCAATTATTAAATACGTGAATTCATGTTTTACATATATGCTTTAACTATATATATATACATATATTAATGTGTATATATATATATATTCCTATTAAATAATTTCTTTGCTTTGATTTTCTCAGAATTCTTTTGTTTGTCGTTTACAAACAAGTGTGCCTGAAAATTCAAAACGGGTAAATAACAACAATGAAAATAATAACAGCGGCAAACGCTAATATCAAAAATCAAATTGATTAGAAGTCCAGGAGGAAGTGAAAAAAAATCAAAACGCACATACAACACAAAAACGTTATTCAATTCCCAAAATTTGTATCAAAATGCATTAATTTTGCATCTTCTCTACAGTGTAATGTGTGTATAAATACAAATATACACAACAGTGTGATGTGTTTAATATGAAAAGAGCAGAGAAACAAAGCAATAATAACAAAATTATGGAATTAAGAAAATTTTTAAATGAACTATAAAAAGAAAATGCGTTTTTAATAATATATACGAAAGCAATTCAATAGTATTATATATTCCAATGTAACGAGGACATCATCAAATTGAACAACTTTAACAACAACATTAAGGGAATTTACTAACAAAAAGAAAAAAAAGCAAAATACAAAAAAAAAAGGATATTATTGAATAACTATTTAAATGGTAATTATTAATCATCAGAAAATCATATTTATTCGTTTTTTTCCTTCTGAAAATATTTCCCCTCTTGTTATATTTGCACATTATTGGTTTGAACTGTAACATGCTGAATATACTTTTGTGGCTTTGCTCTAGAGGTCACAAGCTCAAATGTTAAGGATCTGCAATGTTTTTGAGCATAATTTGACCACCGACGAGCCACAATTCAAGTTTGTGTAAAAATTGAAGTACTTAATCTCGGAGCAGTTTTATCTTGCAAAAGGAACAGGTTGGGGCTTCTTTTTGAAATTTTTTATTTTTCAGTAATTATTAAAATGAGTATATCTTGCAGGTTATATCTCTCTTTGTAGGACATTTTTTGCATAGCTACTTCGTAGTGTTGATAAAAAAAAAAAATGAATCTTTTTACTGAGCGTGGCGAAGCGGTTTTTAAAAGATCTAATACAAGAGAACATAAACACTTCACTTAAAAATATGCCATTTATAATGACGATACATTCTTGGCGAGGTTTTTTTTCTCTTTTAGGACAAACAGTAGAGAATATTTTAACAGGTGCCACACTGCATTGGATATTATGTTATTATTCTTATATAAGATTAATTTCGTATTAAGTTTTTTTTTGGCGCATAAGTTTTTTTTTGGAAATCTAACTTATCATGAACGGCCGAAATGTTTCTCTCTTGTTCTAGGATTGCTTTCCGCTGCTTTCTTAAGATTTCTTAAGATTAGTGCGAAGCTGATCTAAATCAAGTCGTAACTAGATAAATTTAAAATCGGCATTTATCTTACCATTCAGAAATTGTATCTATAAAGTTGAATGAAATCTAAAGTCTTTCATTACCAAGATAGTTAGCTAAATTGAGTCTACAGGTTTTTTCAGAGTAAGTGAAAAACCTTTAATTAGAGATATCTCTCTTTGTTCCGTTTGTGTAATAATCCATTCCATACAGTTATCAAGTATACATGTGTGTATTCGCTTTGGTATACATGCAGCGGCGAGTTTTGCGAGTATACGATAATGAAGTGCTGTCAAGTTACGCTATTCTTAATGTTCAAGCATTCGTTAATTTTGAAAAAACGACCATTTCTATGTGACAATATAGTATATAGTATATCTTTTTCCTTTTTGTTCTCATTTATTATTATTATTTTTTTTTAATATTAAAATTAACAAAAGAAAATTAAAAAGTTGATTTTTTTTTGGTGTTTGATCTGTATTTTTCTGATTACTGCTTTATTTATCGATGGTAGATTTTTTTTGAATTTCCATCTCTTCTCTGTAGTCTGGTGAACGTACGGCTACAATAAGCCTAACTTAACAGTGTATGTCATGCTAACTGGACATAGTGTCAGCAAAGGAAATATTAAAGACTTCTTTGTGTTCCTTGCTTAGTTGCTCCTTTCTTTCGTGGTTTTTTCAATTAATCTAATGTTTTTTAAATAGAATGCAAGTCCATGCCGAAAATCGGAACTTATAAATCTTTTTAAATTTGGAGAAAAAAGAAGCAAAATTTCACTTTTCTCTTACACTAAAGACGATTGTAATTGAGATGCAGATAAAATAAAAGATTTGGCCGAGACTGCTACACTTTTACAATTTAAATCCAATGACAATGAATTAATTTATAGCAAGCTTACAGTTCTACGAAAATGTTTATTTTGTATGTTGCTTTATTTTACGAATATGTTCTGACAAAACTTTTAAATTAATCAAAATTTCGGTTAGCTTGACTTTGAAACCCGTTCGACTTGGATCAAGTTGTGTTTTAGTTAAAGCTTTGGATTCATCGACGTCTCTAAACTGCTGCGTGCATCTCAATAAGGCACATATTTTTGACGCTTCAAATAAGTACTTCGACTAAAATCGAGCAGCATCCAAACCGATATGTTCCCATATTGATATAAGACCAGTAGAGGGTGTATCTTACGTTTTCGGAATGTAATTCTCAAAATGTTCGCAGTATAGAGTAACCTAATTAAAAAAATTATTTTCATATATACCACTTTAAGTTCAATAATCAGTAAAATAGGTAAATTGTTGACCTAGGTTTTGCCTTGCTTTCTTGACGAAACGACGAAGAAATTAGGAGACGTATTAGTTATTTGTTGAAGAATCTCTACGTTGTTTACGTTTAGTCGCAGCTAAATAAATCTTACTTTATTCAAGCACAAGCTTAAATTATTACTGATTCTGATGTCGTTTCAATATTTACCACTCTTTAATTGCTTTTGGATACTCCAGAAAATATAAGATAAAATCAAGTATCAAGATGTGTATAGGGAATATTTGTTGAAGAAATAATCGAATTTCGATCTGATCATTAAATATTTCCGCGATTTTCGCATTTTCTCTCTATCGTTGCTATTCTTAATGTAAACAGCTTTCCCTTTTATACAGAATCAATTGACAAATTAGAAAGCGTATTTATTTTTCATTTTCTTTCGAATATACTATTGAATTAGCCCCACGTCTTTTCAATCAACTTGCTATTGCAGTACAATAATAATTTAAGTTTATTGAATCACGTAGATAGCGCAAATGTAATTTAAAAAATAAACAAATAATCTATGTAAACAACAATAATAATAGTAATAAGGAAGAAACACTAACTTGTTTATTATCCTCTTTTGTTTTCCTGAATTTCTCTTACTTTCTCATATCACATTTTCATTTAGGATATTTTTACTATTTATTTGACCCATAAATTGCAACTCTGAATTCATCTGCAATCAATTCTCCGGCACCAGGCCTTAACATTTGCTATCTCTTTTTAATATTTTTAATTAATTTTAGTACTTTTTTCGTTTGCTAAAATCTGCGCGCTATTGTACTAGATGATATATATGTATGTATATTCTACCGCCATTTTCAAAACAGTACCTTTTTCCATTGTTTTCTTCAAGTTAAACGGAGACAGATATACCTATTTATAAGAAATATTTAAACAGACAACTACTTCCTCTCGTTTATTCGTCATACGTACATGTATGTCAAAGAATTTGTATTGCTTTTCTCAATTAAATTTTTTTTCTCTTGTCTTTTTACTACATCACGTCCAATGTTCGTTGTTGCTGCCGTGTGTGTGGTGTAAGGAATTTCTAATCTTTTAATTGAAAATTTGTTATAATAATTGAAAAATTTCAACAAAAGTTTTTTGGGAAATTGTTTACTTAAGATTATGGTTATAAATGTTTAATGAAATTTTATATAGAAAGTAAAAAGAAGAAAAAGTATAAAAAGTGGATTTTTATTTATTGAAAAACAAAAAGAAAAAATGCTTTGAAAATTTTTATTAAGTACAAAAAGAGCAATCTACAGGAGGAACAACAAGAAGCAGCAGTAATATTGGTATTGAGTGCACGTAGGGAAAAAAGAGAGGAGGAAAAAAGTGGTGTTTTTCGTTCGCTTGTAATATTTCGTTAAATTTGTTGTGTGTGCGAATAGATAAAGATGTATATATGTATCCCCTCTATATGTATATATATATGTATGTGGCCAGCTATATTGCCTTGATTTTTGCTTCTTTCAATGTTGCTGTTGTCGTGGGTAGCTGGCGGTTTGACTTTCTGATAGCTGGCTTTTCGGCCGCCGTTTTTAACGTGTGTGTGCTAGTTTGTGTACAGTACAAAATTTACAAGAATACACAGCAAAAAAGCTTTATAAACAAAAGAATACAAAATAGACAATAAATGGAAAATATAGCAACGGAGATATGATGAAAAAAAAAATGACGAACATTGCCGAGTGAGTTTCTTTGCTTACATGTCTTACTGTACTAATTGAGTGCATAAGCGTGTATATATGTGCGTGAGCATGCGAATATCTACTTGCATTTGCGGTTGCTCTATCTCGTTTAATTTGCTACTTACTCTCCCTCTCTTTCTGTAATGTTAACTAAGTTCCAACTTTGTGTCTTAACAATAGAGAGAGATAACTATATAGGAATATGTTAACGAAATTGTGTGGATTGAGCAGAGTGAAAAAAAATTCTCTCTGACAACATTTATATTTACTGTATCGTTTTCGTTAACCCACAGAGGAAGAAAGAGAGAGAGCGAGAGAAAATAAGAGAAAACTTTCAGTGCGTGTAAACATTTCAAAAATGCCTTCGAAATAATTTAAAAGATAGAAGCGAAACCTATAAATGATTTGAGATAAAATAATTTTTGGTTTTTTTTTCTTAAATAGAATGTATTATGTTTAGAAAAGTATCTAAAAGGAAGTTGGAGACTAACGTCGACCACCATATAGAATGCATCGTTTTTCCCCCTTTAATGCTAAACGATATAAACTGGTTACGGACTATATGGTGTTCAATAATTTGTGGCTTGAGTTTAGCTTTTTTAATTTATATATATATATAGGTATATATATATATATATATTATTTATTTTATATAAATATGCAGTTGAATTTAATTTGTTGACGAGTGGAAAAAAGAGAAAGTTTCATACATATATATATTATATATATCTTACTGTGTATTTATTTATGCAAAGCTATAGCACTTATGAGCTCTTTCAACTCTAGGCCATTTCAAATAGTTTACGTAGCTGTACATGCATATGCATGAAACTTATTTCATTATTTGTTCTTAAAGACAGAAAGTATCAATCTTATACAGGACGAATATTTGCAAAAGATAGTTCGCATATTTCACAAAAGAGCGTTAACTTGATCCTATATCTTCATGTTTCCCACTAAAACGTAAACTGGTATCCTTATTCTTCGTCAGCTTTGCTACACTGCCTGTCTAGGCTTAGGCTCCCTTGTTTACTTTTAAATGTAAAAAAAGGCCTTCAACACTTGTTATTCTATTATAATCGGAACATTTTTGTTGTTACTGCCTAGCAACGATTATTTAAAAAAGTTGTGTCAAAATGTCGAACTCCGCTTCGATATTCTTTTTTTTTTTTTTTTTGTTTTTTTTTGTCTTTTTCTCTAGGGGTAGAGTTTCTGTATCATTATCGTTGTTGTAGTGATACAAGGAAAGAATTCGGCCAGCTATGGGCAGAAAAAAGCCAAAGCTCTTCTTTCTTCAAATATGTGCCGAACCGGCATGCAATTATAATTATAATGATCTTTGTTAACGTTCTGAGAGACTTCGGCTTGATGAAGATATTATATAAGAGATTTCAAGAGTGATGGATGAGTGATATAAGCGCCTATCTTAACAAGTTAAATAGGCCATACGAACCCCATGTATTCTTTAATTCGTCAGTCAAGAATATGTGTGCCAAGTTTCGGCTATCCATCTCATTCTTTGCGACCACAAGCTTCTCGACAATCGATAAATAAGTAGGCAGACAGTCGTGAAAGTACATTATAGTCCGTTCTCTCGGTCGTTAAATGTTGTTGTGCGAGGAGCTCCTTTCGAAATGCATTTCGAAAGCCAATTAATTGGAGAACAATATGGAGATGGAGAAGGCTGAACGTCTCTACAGGAATGTTCTTTCCGTTTCGATTGATTCAATTTTTTTTAGTCATTGGATTTTAGATTATGATATATGAGATTTATTGTGATGTCTCTTAAGATTCCAATTTGCAATAGCACATGCTACGTGCAGCAGCAGCAATTTAATGTGGTGTGGTTATAATGTTAACATAATTAATATATGAATAGTCCTGACTCTGGCCTGTGGTGGTCACTTTTATTGATTATGTTATGTAAAGTACAGCGATCTTGAAGAATCGATCGGTCCCGGCATGTGATTTCAACAAGGCGGTCTAATGTGTTATACAGTTAGTGACCGAACCGAATTACTTAAAAAAAAAGTTGCTAGTGTTTCCTCCTCTTTTAGAGCGATTTTCGTTTAACATTGTTAGTCCAAAAATTTTCTATTTGTTTTAATCAATCCTATATTTATGGAGGTTGAACCTTTTGGTAGCATACTACATGAAAGCACAAAAAAAAAAAAGACAAAACAAGAAATTGGGAAAACAAGAAGAAAGATAATCATCCTCAGCAATACTGATGTGAAATAATTTAGTTGGAATATTTTTTAAAACTTAAGATGGAAGAAACTTAACATGGACTGTAAAAAAGGTCTTTTTGGATGTTGGGTATCCAGAATTTCGTTCGGTAAATCGATACTTTCTTTCTTTTGATTGTCGTATTCCTGAACTTAATTAATTTCATTATCTTTTTTTAATACTAATCTAGTTCTGTTTTGATATCTTTGCAGTTTCAGCGCTTATTAAAATATCAAATTTATCTTTTTTACAAATGAAGTCTCCTAAGTGAATGTTTCTCAGAAAAAAAAAGCATCGTTAATATAATAAAATTTTATAAATATTAAACAAATCAATAAAAAATTAGAATAAATAAAAAATAAATAAAGATCCTGATAATAAAAGAGAGCAGAGGAGTTCGTTTTGTGGACAAAGTTTGCGAACTTAGAAAGAAAACCAACACAACAAAAATGTCTGAAATTTCAAGCTGACTTTAAATTTCAATTGTTGTAAATGTAATGGTAAGTGTGATTATCGGTGTAATAAGAGAGAGTAGAGTGTATTATAATAACAATTTCATATATATTTTGGGTTTTTCTTCTAATTACACTTATCTTATATATGCCTCTCTATTTTAGTTACCTTTGCCATAAAATGCAGTCAACAACAGCAATAGCAGCAACGGCAACAACGACAGCAACAGTAGTAGCATTAGTAGCGCAGCATATAATACAACAAAAGCAACAACAACTACAACAGAAAAATTATCAACAGCGACAGGGACATATTTTGTTAATGAGCGTAACGGATATGTTGAGCGTTATATATAAACTACTGTATTATCACAATTCTAGACTACAAAAAAGGATTTGAAACTCATTCAACCCCTCTCTCGAAGAACAATCGACAACCACATTATTCACCTAAACATACAAAACCATTTCCTGCGTTTCTACTTTTTTTGTTTGTTTTTTTTTTTCTTTTTTTTTTTTAAAACTAATTTTGAACAGAAAAGTAACGGAATTTGGAAATTTTTTGTTTAAGTTATAACAGAAACTCATTTTTTAAGCGTTCGTCAAATTTTTTTTTTTTGTTTGATTATTGTTTTGCCTAACGGAGAAAGGAAATAACAGTTCGGAGAACCAGAGCAAGAGCTAGATCAAGATATAAAAAAACAGAGTCGCAGAGATAGTAAGAGAAGTAATGGGAAAGCATGAGGCAACATTAAACTGTGAGGGAGTTTAACTGAGCGAGAGAGAGAAAGAGAGCGAGAGCGAAAGAGAGAGAGAGACAGTTATTTTTTGTTTTAATTATAAAAGATCTCCGAATGTTCTCTCCTGTTTAAAAATACAAAGAAAGTGTTTTAAAGACAGTTAAAAAATATAAATACATAAACAGAAATTAATAATAAATTACATCCTCCACAAAGAGGTTAAATAAATAAATAAATAAATAAATAAAAGAAAAGAAAAAAAAGTAAAGCCGTAAACGCTACGAGAGTGCGAGTAAAACATAAAAAAAAAGAATAAACAGGTTCCTCCCTTATATAGTTTGAACTCCTTCCATCGCCTCCAACCAATTAAAACACATTCGCCGTCATATATGTCTTGTGGTCGTTGGTCCTGTAAATATTAGGAAGTTATTGTATATTTTAGTGAAACATCCAACCAACTAACCAATCGACCAACTTTTTCACACACTTTACTATTTACTACCACAACATTTTTACACTGCAGCCGCCTTATTGAGCAGATTTAACGCCATCATCATCACTATCACAATAATAATTACAAAATGTCTCAAGAACCACCGCCACGCAATGAACCGTACGTAGAGCCGGTTAACGGCATTGTACAGCCACCGACTGTACCGCCGCCCGATCGACCCGGTCGCAATACAAATCAGTTACAATATCTGATTAAGACGGTGATGAAAGCCATTTGGAAGCATCACTTTTCATGGCCATTCCAGCAGCCGGTCGATGCCAAAAAACTTAACCTGCCTGATTATCATAAGATCATTAAACAACCTATGGATATGGGTACTATTAAGAAGCGTTTGGAGAATAATTACTATTGGTCGGCCAAGGAAGCCATACAAGATTTCAATATAATGTTCTCCAATTGCTACGTGTACAATAAACCTGGTGAGGATGTGGTTGTTATGGCTCAGACGCTGGAGAAAGTGTTTTTGCAGAAGCTAGAAGGTATGCCTAAGGAGGAAATTGAATTAGAGCCAGTAGCACCGAAAGGCGGTAGTAAAAAAAAGCCTCGAGCTTCTGTAAAGCCATCGGCCACTGCAAACGCTACCCTGTTAGGAACGAATGCAGCGGGAGGGGCTGGCCGTGGTACGGCGGCTGTAGTGGCAGTGGCTGCGGCTGCCGCCTCCAATCGGCCATTATCCGCTTTGGGCGGCACGGTATCATCATCGGGGGGTACGCCCGGTTCTACACCTGGTATACCTCCTATTGCAACTGTACCGCCACTGTCAGTGCCAGGCAGCACGAACACGACGACAACAGCGTTAGCCGCTGCAGCACAACCGGGTACCTTACTGCCGGCTACAACTGCAGGTATATTACCGCCGGGTGGTGTGGCCACGCATGGCTCCTTGGTCGGTTCGCAAGCAGCGGCGGCTGCAGCTGCTGCTGCCGCTGCTGGTATCACATCCGGTACTGTAGCAGGAACAGCGGCAGGAACGACTGGCATCAATTCAACGCTTCTAGAAAGCAGCGTGGCTGGGCCTGGTAATCCTACGGCGATAGCCGCTTCGGCAGCAGCCGTACCTGCGTATCATGTGAATAGTACAGCGGCCGGGGTAGATGCTGTAATACCGCCTCCACAGCCGGCTAAAGTGAAGAAAGGCGTGAAAAGAAAGGCAGACACTACGACACCTACAGCGAATGCATTTGAATCACCGTACGCGCAAATCGATTCCAAGAGTGCAAAGATAGCAACGCGACGTGAGTCCAATCGACAGGTAGGCAAAAAGGTAGGTAGGCAAATGTGTTGGGGCGTGATTTTGTACGTGTACCTGTAATATTTAAGTGCATTTCCACAACTTCATTGCTTCTTGCTACCTCATCTCATTTTACCTTAATTAATAACTAGTGTTTTGTCATTTCTATCATTTGTACGCTTTATGTTTACCACCATCACGCTACAACCAAACACTGCCACCTCACATTTTTCATAATCACGAATATATGCAGATTTTGTATAACTACTAGTTGGTATACCTTTTTTCTTTTGTTCCGCCTCTTCTTTAGGACCTTGGTACTGGTTATCCTATGTCACCGTTAAGTGTTGGCGGTGTGCCCGGTGTAGCTGGTGGTGCTGGGGTACCTGGATCAGCTAAATCAAAAGAGAAGCTCTCGGATGCTCTCAAATCCTGCAATGAAATCCTTAAAGAACTTTTTTCTAAAAAACATTCAGGCTATGCCTGGCCGTTCTATAAGCCAGTCGATGCTGAATTGTTGGGCCTCCATGATTATCACGATATTATCAAGAAACCCATGGATTTGGGTACCGTGAAAAGAAAAATGGACAATCGTGAATATAAGAGCGCACCTGAATTTGCTGCCGATGTACGGTTAATATTCACCAATTGCTATAAATATAACCCGCCAGATCATGACGTTGTTGCAATGGGACGTAAATTGCAAGATGTCTTCGAAATGCGTTACGCCAATATACCCGATGAACCAGTGGCGAATGCTCATGCAGCTGCGGTTGCAGCGGCGGCGCATCACGGCTATGGAAAACATGATGCTTCCGATTCGTCCTCGGACGAATCATCGGATAGTGAGAACGAATCGAATTCGGACGAAGAACGTAACGCTAAATTGAAAATGCTTGAGGCCAAATTGTTAGATTTACAAGAGGAAATGCGTAAACTTATGGAGGAGGCCTCCAACAAAAAGAAAGCTAAGAAAAAGATGAAAGAGAAGAAGAAGGCGGCGACTGGTGGTGCGATGGGAACAGCTGGAATGGTGCCGGCAGCCAGTGCCGGTGTGTTGGGAGCTGGCGGAGCCGGTATTGCCCCCGGTGTGGCTGGCAATTTACAAGGTCACGACATGGCTACAGCCATGACCATGGGTCATCAAATGGCAGCAGGAGCTAGTAAAAATGCAGCAATGGCACCTGGTATGTCAGGCACAACTGGCGCCACGGCTGGTAAAGGTGCTAAAGTGAAAGGTCAGCGCGGCCCGAAAGGAGGTAATGCAGCCAGCGCAGTAGGATCTGGCAGCGCAGGGGGCGCGACGGGTGCTACAAAACGTACTAAAGGTAGCACAGGATCAGCCGCACCAGGTGGCACTGGTTCCGGTGCGGGAACGCGAGGACCTAACAAGAAAAAACCGAGCAATCAAGCAATGGTCTTTGATTCCGAAGAAGAAGATATGGCCAAGCCTATGTCGTATGATGAGAAACGACAGCTCTCGTTGGATATAAATAAACTACCGGGTAAGGTTTTTCTTTAACTATATACTTTTGTTCACAGTTTACAGTATATACTTTTATTCTGTCAATGGGCTTGACGCTTCAAGAACTTTTTTTTTGGTTCCTGGTTTTTAATTCCCTTTTTTTGCATTTTTTTTCCTTCTATTATCATTGTTTTCTTTACAGGCGATAAACTTGGTCGTGTTGTACATATTATACAAAATCGTGAACCATCATTGCGGGACTCGAATCCGGATGAAATCGAAATTGATTTTGAAACCCTCAAACCATCGACGCTGCGCGAACTTGAAAGCTATGTGGCCTCCTGTCTACGCAAAAAAACCCGTAAGCCTTACTGTAAGTTTATCCCAATGACACGCACTACTAAGGAAAAAAAATCCTACAAAAACAACGTTGTTATAGTTAAAAAGCCCAAAAAAAAAAGCAACAAACTTTGCAAAATTTTCAATTGTTCACAAAGTGCAGCTAAACTCATTCGTTTATTGACTTTTTGGTTTTTTTATATTTTTAATATATATATTTTTAAATTATTCCTCACTCACCCACACAAAAACAATTTATTGCACATTACCTTCAATTCACAGTTATTCACAAAATATGTTGTGTACATACATAATTCATTCAGACAAACACATTCACACAAATAATCAACCAAGAAATGTAGATTTTTGCTTCATAGGGTTTTTCTTCTCATTTTCGAATCCTCCCGAATTAGAGCGTATCGAACCTAAAGGATGAATTGTTTCAACACCTTCTAAGGGGACGACATAATCGTCGATAGATGATAATATAATAACTAATAGACATATATATAAGTTTGAGCAGAATCTATATATATTTAAAATATTATTGTAGATATCCATAAGTGTTTTTTTTGTTTTCCCTTTTTTTTTTTAAGTTATTACCAAGTATATACAGGGTCTCTATGAATGTTCAGCAGCACAAGTGTTCTAAAAATTTAGTGATTTACAAGAAAACTTGCTAGTAATTTTTCTTCAATTATAACCGCAGTAAATGCATTGATTACCTCTTGTGATATGCAATGTAATCAGTAATCGAACTGCTCTACGGGTTGAAAATAACTAAGTAACAAGTTGTAATCTGTTCTCACACATGTATATCCAGTCAATTGTGACGAAGTTTATCAATCAATTTTTATACTATTTTTTAACCAGCGTTACTGTTTAATAAGTCAATTGTAAATAGTTGGCCTCGAAGTAAAAGAAAGCGCTCTGTTTATACCCACTACCCGAGGAAGGGAATCATCAATTTATTCATTTACTCAAATTGTTTACAATACAAACAGAAGAAAGGTTCAGAGATTTTATGGAGTGTATATACATATAGAGTATATATATATATTCTTGATCAGAATTAAATTATGAATCGATTTCAGCATATCTGTCCATTTGTTGCGATAAGTCAAATCCGTCAAGGAACCTATACCTATAGTGCAATTAGTAACTGCAACAGATACAATGATAAACATTTCTGCTTATACTCTATGGACGAGGTCCTATAGCACTTTTACAAAAATGGAAAGAATCGATATAATTTTCTTACAATTTTTTTTTTTTTTTTTTATAATAAGAAACTCTTGTTGAGTTACATGATTCGGTCAAACTTTTATAGAGATAAGATTACTTTGATGTTGTAAAGCTACCATAACACGCATCTATTTAAAATCTTGTGGCCGAAAATAATTCTAAACGATTTACTATAGATATATCCACGATTGATAGGGAATATATTATTTTAACCCGTCAATGTGGCGGTTAAGTTTTGTAAATCGTCACAGCCTCAGAAATAAACCCTAGGAAGCTGAAATCTGGCACGCATATTCCTTGATCGGTTAGGAATATTTGGTTAAAGAACGGATATGTTTTGTTCACATATACCCTCACAATGTAAAAACTTATCATTCCGTGAATATAATGTTGAAAAATTTGCATCCAATTATTCGCCAAGACCCATCTCCAAGTGGTCTTGATCGATTCGGCAATATGTCCACGACTAATGATTAAATAGGTGAGGAGTTAGTATTCACACACCATTTCACGTTCATTGAATTCTCGTTGAACTCTATCTGCTACTATTTGATTTGGCTTTGATTCGTGCAATACGCAGACCGATTTAATCGAAACAGTCAGGCGCTTGTTATTAGCCTGTCGCGAATTTTACAATTGACAAACAATTGTTTCCCCAAGCAAAGGTAGTCATTGTTTTCCCCGGTATAGGTCAAATAAGTCCGATATAAATTGACATAAACTTTCGTTCGGTAGCGGACTATGCTGGAAGCAAATATCTAATAAATAGACAATCATATTAAAACTGGGCGCATCTTTGGACGAATATGCTTGCGGAATATTACTGCTGAGAATTTCTTCAAAGATATTTCCCTTCCAAAAGAATTGCTTGCCAAAAAAAAAACTCTCACGGGAACTTTACATGAGTATAAAAAGGAATTGCCAAAAATTGCAAAGAATAAAAAGAAAGTACAAAAGAATGCAAATCAAATAAGTAAGGGTTCGGTTCGGACAATACGCAAATCCAAACCAATAGAATGAAATGCCGTACAATTCCATTTTACAAGAAACCTAAGTGTGGGATTGATTGAGCCGTAGATGGCCTTTTCACTTATTTTATAACATTTTAGATTTGGCTAACATTGATGCCTGGCTATTGACACAAGGATACAACTGGCGAGACGTATCGTGAAAGAATTTTCTCATTCAATTGACTGAAGAAATGGGCAATGAGCCCAATGACGCACGAGATCTTCAGTTTATTGTCTGATGTATACAAGTCAATCAACGCTTGTACGTTTGCCATTCAATGTAAAAAGTTCGTAGGCACTTAGCGATATCATGTCGAAAGAAGTTATATTGGTTTGGTAGCGATCCACCCAACGACCCGTTTTTGCACTTCTTCAGCATTTCAAAGCCGCGTGCCAGTCAGAAGCCATACTGCGCCGATCTGAACAAGTCGTAATCAGCAGGATTCATGTCTAGCGAGTACGATGGGTGTGGCAGAATTTCCCATTCGAGTTGGAACAGTGCGTTTTCAGTCAATTCGTGTTCAAAACTGGCAAATTGTCAAATGATGGAGCAGAGTCGCTATAAGCCTCTGAACGTGTCTGGTGGGCTTCGGCATCAGATTCGTTCAACTAAATAACAAAAGCAATGAATTTGGAAGAATTAGGATTTTTGAGCGCTTTATGTGATTAGTGTCGGCGTACTCTGAATAAATCAACAAAATTATCGAATTCAACCGTTGCATACACTAGGGTTTCCCATTTCTTTATCATTTTTACCTGTACAAGTCGCTGATCAAAATTTTTGCAAACATATAATGTATTCAATGGAATAGAAAAATGTGTGTGTGTGTGTTGTATGTGTTCTTCTCACAGTAAGTTCTAAGCGATTTGAAAAAATTGACTTTTAAGCTCTTACACACACACACACATTCAATTAGCTCAATACTTTCTGCGGTTTCACTTTCTTTGATGTCTGCTGCGCATCATGACTTCACATATTCAGTCAGTAAATCGATTGGTTTAGGGAATTTTAGGATGGTGGATATATCAATACTGATGATAGTAATTGAAAAAGGATTTGCATTTTTATTATTTTTCTAATTAAAAGTCAGATCAGATTAGACTTGCAAAGCCGCGCTCGCCTATTACTAGGTGTATATGAGAAGTGATCTTTTGTTGCCAACACCAAGTAAGATTAAAAACTACTTGTTTTGGATATCGAATGGTACGATTTGCTAAATTTTCTGTGTCATTCTCCCTGGCTTCATCAAGGACGCATATAAATTGTGAGTGTGTGTGTTGTTTTTTTCTTTTCATTTCACCGTTCATGTTATAACTTTGTTTTCAATAATATGATGTCTTGTTCAAAACATATTGAACGGAGACATTCAATTCTGTCAGTTTGTTCCCAGCAAACTGTATTGCAAAGAAGATATCATCCACCCGAGGATCCAATCAACATCTTCAGATAATATAACTAATTAACCGACATTCTCATCTAAAGACGTAATATCCCCTTTTTTCTCTCGGTGTTTGGATGCCTAAGGCAATGCTTAGGAACGGCTATCGAATCTATTCGACTGATCCATTTGTTCACTTATCGACATGACTCTTATAATAACAACCAATTGTGGTTGTAATGTATGTAAGGTTGTTGCAAAATAAGAGAAAGGAGGAGAGACCATAAAAAATAACAAAGGAACACTTTATTCGATACGATGTCCATGTTAAAAATGCAAAGAACATTATAGGACACAGTCCACGAGAAAAAAAAAAGCGGTTTAAAAAAAAAAAAAAAAAAGAAGCAGGTCGCCGGATATTTTAAGATACTTTTAATTAGCGAAACTCCATTGAAAACTTAGCTGCATTTCTGACTTTACAAGGACTTACTAATTTGATTTATGATTAATTTTTGTATGATTTGTTAAAGGATTCCATATACAAAAAAAAAAAAAAAAAATGAAATTTAGAATGCCTTAAGAGATATAACTGAGGATAGGTGATATTTTTTGATTTTTCTCTTACAAAAAAGAAAAAAAACAGAAAAAAATTATAAAAAAAAATAGTAGTGACCGTGTTAATTGGATGAACTAAACAATAATTTTATTTTTCATATTTATATAATATTTAACTTAATTATTATAGAGCTTGAAAAAAGTACATAAAAAAAAAAAATTCTTAATAATTTTTTCCTACAAAGAGTAAAAAAACAAAATTGGCATGAACGACCGAGTAGCTTTTAAAACTTTTTATAATAATTACTCTTAATTAAGTTGTTTTTTTTTTTTTTTTTTAAATTTATTTATCATTATAATTAGTTAAATCAAAATTTATTAAGGGTTGTGCGAGTGTTTGAGTATCAAATTTATTTCGTTTTAGTTACTTTGGTAATAAATTTTTTTTATTTTAATAAGATTGATGGTAGAGGTGGAGGAGGGTGGTGTTGGTGTTGTGAGAGAAAAAATTTTTTCTAAATGTATTCTTTTTAATTATTGGAGCATGTTGTTTTTCCTTTACACTAATTATTCTATGTTTTCTTCTATTTTACTATATATATATATATTTTTTTTTTATTTATTATTATTAATTTGTTTCTATTTTTTTTTTTAATTTTTTTTTTTAAGTAAAAAAAAATAAACGTAATAATGAAAAAATACATATTATATTTTTACATTCAATATTCGCAAAAAAATAAAAAAAAAAAAACAACAAAATTTTTCTTCTAAAATATTTTGTTCCATAAATTTTAGATAAAAAGCCCTCTGGCAAATCAAAAGATGAACAAATGGCGGAAAAGAAACAAGAATTAGAAAAACGTTTACAAGATGTTAGTGGCGTTTTGGGTACGAGCAAAAAGACAGCCAAAAAAGGTAAAACATTTCAAAATAATAATTTTTAAAATTTAATTAAAAACATATACCCGATCGATGTACATATATAGATGTATATATAAATATATAGCGCCAGCCCCTGCACGAGTTGCAAGTTGTAAAAAAAAAAAAAAAAAAAAAATATGAAATACCGCCTAAAAGTTGTGTTCCGTATAATTCGATTTTTTTTTTTTTATGTCCATCTCCAGCTTATTTATTAAACTTGAATCCTCAATATAATAGAGTAAAAATTTTATTTTCATTCCTCGCAACAATAGTTCGCATAGTTTGTGTATATAGTTTTTCGGAAGGTGTGGGCGGACATTTGACTCTCACCTTATTTTGAAACTTAATCCGAAGTTAGCGATTGAGTTCAGATCAGGTTTGGCTTTCCAGACAAATCATAAGACAACTAATATTAATCATAAATAGGACAAGACTTGGTTAAATGAAGGCCTCGCGTCTCTCTATTATATAAATATGATGATATATGAAATGCAGTGTCGATATGCGTTACGACACGATATATATAGATCGATTTTCGATTCAAAGTGAATATAATTTTCAAAATTTGAATTTTGTTTCTTTCGTTTTAAATTGAGATTAGTTGGAATTTTATTTTTAAATTGTTGGGATGGATATTGCATTTTAAATAAGATAACACTGTAAGACAAACGTAGTTTATTACTTGTTGTTGTTGTTTTAGTGTTTTTAATTATTTTAAAATGTTTCGCTAATTTATTCATTTCTTTTCTTACTTTTGTTTTATAGACGAGTCATCGAATAAAGTCGAAGCTGTTCAGCCAGCAAATCGCCAATCCTCAAGCTCAAGTTCGAGTGATTCCTCATCATCCTCTACAAGCGATAGCACTTCTAGCGATTCAAGTGACAGTGAAGCAGGTTAGGACGCGTTTCTTAATTCTCATTTACATGAATATACATATATACACAAAATATATAAAATTTATATATAATATAATAACAACCAACACTCCTCCTCCCTTATCCCTTTTCCATTTTCACTCTTTCATACCTCACTTAATAATTGTTCCCAACAATTATCTCCAGCTATTGCTATTTATTATTATTATTTGCGCTAATAATAAACTTTTTTACTAATTTATTTATTAGATACTTTTTTAACAACATTCTCATTTATTATTTACGGCTTCTTCTCTCTCTATCCAATCGTTTCAATATCTTTTCTTTTTTTTATTATTATTATTATCGTCATTATTATTATTTTTACTTTTCTTTTTTTTTTTTTGTTCATTCAAAGTAATTATTATAACAAAAGCAACGGCAAATGCGTTTGCCGAGTTTTTATTTTTTATAGCAATGTTGTGTTTTTTTTACAATATTCATTTTGTTGTTTTTTTAAAAATTGAAGTATGTTTTTTTATATCTACATTTCTTTTGCTGACTTCTTTTTTTTTATGCAACAACAACAAAAACAACAAAAAAAAAGAGTAAAAATGATTGCAAGCTTAATACATTAAAAAAAACAATTTTTTTTTTTTTTTTATTAAGTCATGAATAAAAAAATTTACATAATATTATAATACATAGAAGGAAATTAGAAAACATGTTAAACAAAATGTTCTTTAGAAAAACAAACAACAACAACAATGAAGAGAATTTCAAATAGTGGATTAATTATATGCATGTACTTGTATATATATATATAAATATAAATATATATATATATATATATATATATATATATATATATATATATATAT